>JAECUM010041561.1:0-18396 GCA_016617855.1 Megalonaias nervosa
TTTTACCCGAAAATTCTATCTAATCCAACACGATATCGTGTCACCGGATCATTCAAATTTATTGTAATAAACCCATGAGGAATTTGTTGAGCATTACTAAAGAAATTTTTAAATTTGTTGAAATCCATATCTGAACACCAAGTTTGCCAAATATTTCGCAGAGTATGATTATCAACGCCGTTAAATACACAAAGAAAATTACAATTATCTCGAATTACCTTCGGGATTTGAGTATAACGCTGAGTTAAATAAAACATATCAGCGTGTTTATGACGACCTCGTGAAAACAACAGCGCGGGTCCTTTTTGATTATCCAACATGACATCATCAAAAACTATCATATTATTCAAAGAAACATCTAAATCATCTACGTCAGGTGATTCCGTCACATCGTATATAAATTCAACTGGATCAAAACCAAGATTTTCTGAGGCTGTTTCATTAAATTCTTTTAATACCGTGTAACAATCTTGATCATCAACGCTTGGTGCTATCAAATATAGCTTATCCCAGTTGGTATACTTCATCACCAGCGTCAATAGCAGCTGAGTTTTACCTGATCCTGATGGTCCTATAATTATACCACGAATTGAATTTGGTAACATTACATGATGCTTTATTGATGGTTTTCCTTTTTTTGCTGAAAAATCGAGAACTTCCATTTGATAAAATTATATATAAAATATTATGGATCTATATTGTGTTAAATGTAAAACGCGAACAGGCACTAGTGATCTAACTACGATTGTTACAAAAAATAACAGAAACGCTGAAACCGGGAAATGTGTTATCTGTGGCACAAATAAGTTTAAGTTCATTAAAAAAAAAAGCTCGGAGGCGATATTGCCGCAAAACTAGCAAAACTTCCAGGGCTTCCATGGCGCAAATACCCCGGAGAAAAGCATCTTCCAGGATACAATTATTGCGGGCCAGGAACTCGATTAGATATCCGATTAAATGAAAACAACCAGCCAAATCCTGGTGAATCACCGATTAATACAATTGATGAAGCTTGCCGTTTGCATGACATTGCCTACAAGCGTGATGATCTTCAACAACGACATATCGCCGACGTTAATTTAATTCATGCGCTAAATTCAATTCCTAACAAAAATTTGCGAGAAAAAATTGCCTCATGGATCATTAAATCCGCGATGAAAGGCAAATTACTAGTTGGTGCTAGTATTTAAAATCCAAAAAGATTTTACAATAATGACAGAAACCCCGAAAGCGACTCAAAGGATGAAAAAGATTTACTACTCTCCGCAGGGATATTGGAAAGGTAGATCCGCTATAGATAAACTAGCTATTGCAGCTAAAGTTCCATACGATACCGCAAAAACCTGGCTATCAAAACAAGCAGCATGGCAGATTTACCTACCAAAACCAAAATCTATTAAATACGGATCATTTGACGTTTATATTCCAAATGAGGTTCATCAAGCCGATATCTTATATCTGCCGCACGACAACGGCTACAAGTATGCGTTAACCGTAGTTGATATAACTACCCGAAACAAAGACGCTGAGCCACTTATGACAAAAAAATCTGCAGAAGTTATTCAAGCATTTGATAAGATCTACAAGCGTGGTCCATTAACATGGCCGAGTTTACTCCAGGTTGATCCTGGTAGTGAATTTCACGGTAAAGTTACCTCAACTATGGCAGAAAAAAATGTAACAATCAGGCGTGGACATAAGACGATTCATCGTGATCAGGCTATTGTTGAACGATTTAATCGGACTCTCGCTGACAAATTATTTAGTTATCAATACGCAAAAGAATTTCTTCAATCATCTCGGTCAAAGGAATGGGTTAAACGACTTCCTGCGGTAATAAAGGCAATCAATGATGAATATCAGGCAAAAAAAATAACGCCGATAAAAGTATTAAATCTTTCAGAAAAAATAATTCCTTGGAATTCCACTGTGCGTTATTTATATGAGCCAGGTGAACTAGAAGGCGGAGTTAAACGATCTACTGACCCCATATGGAGTACCTCAGTACATAAAATATATGGGATACGTTCTTCAATATATTCGCCGACGTATTATACATTAGATTTTAATGCGCCACAAAGAAACTTTGTTTACGAACAATTGTTAGTTATTCCTGATGATACTCAGCTTCCACCGAAGAATTTAAAATAATTCGTTTAATTTGATTTATTCGACGGACTCGACTAACAGCTAGGTAAACTAAATTATCCCACGCGATGAAATCATCAATGACCCAAACGATTGTATCTGTAATAGTTAATCCTTGAGTTGAATGTATCGTTGACGCATATCCTAACCGCCATGGTGAATTATTCATGTTTAATGCATCTTCTACATCTGACAGTTTTACTTCGACGATATCATTTAACACTAATTTTTTTTTGATCAATTCCACCCGGAATATCAACTAGAACATTTTGCAATCTGGTATCTTTTGGACGATATTGTAGCGGGACAGGTTCATTTGGAAATTTATTTTTTTGAATTTCAAATAATTGTTTTATGACATCATCTCGAACTTTTTTTCTGCTGGATACGACAAAATCCATCGGTTTCCATTGATCTAGAAACTCGTCAAAGGTATTTTCAGGAATAGTTCTTCGAAATACCGCGGCTTGATTTCCATTGCTTGTACATCGTATCAAAGATTTTAGTTTCGTTAATTCTTCATCTAAAGATCTTCTATCTATGTCCATTTCCTCGTAACAACCAACCTGTAATTTTAACCAACAATGTGGGGAGATTCCACCAAATGGAGGAGGTTGACCATGATCACCGCAGAATATAACCACGGTATTTTTTGTTCTAAGCCAATCTAAAAACATTTTAATTGTACACTGAGATACCGTACAGATCTCATCCCAGAGTATTACGGAATGAATTTTTTTAGTTCCCATTCGTTCAGGTGTCCAATTCCCGCCGCTATATCTAAAATAATTGTGATAAGTATCCGAGTTAAATCCTTGTTCTTTAAAATATCTAACTAATCGATGAGTTGGCGCTAGTATAATAAATTCGTCGCTGATACATCGATAATGTTCCATTACCCTGGTTGTTTTACCACAGCCGCCAGGTCCGTTCAAATAAACCAGTCTATGACGACCGATAGCATCATGTATACTTGGAGCTGTTGAATATTCGAGAACATCCGAAGGGTTTTCACCGTGATATTCTGGTTTATCTGGAAAATCATTTGCCGGATTATAATTGTGTAATTCTTCATTCTTAATCCGCCAAGTTCCCCAAGTATGACCGTCTCCGAGATATTTTTTGACCTTTTCGCTATGTTTTTTATTGAAATAAAATGAATCAATTGCGACTCTAACTGCATCATTTGGAAATCTGTTTATCATGCTAAATAAATTGTCTGTTGCATAAGCTAACATATAAGATCTTAAATGAACATACTGGGGCATTTCTTCGTTAATAAACTCCACAATAGTTCCAGGGTATCCTTCAGGTGGTTGATCAAAATTTATTGGATCAGTATACTTATTGATTGTAATATTGGTCGTTTTAACGTAGGTACCTTTTGATACTGCATCATCTATTACAAATTTTAATTCACCTGGATCTAATATTAATTTAGCAGTACTGCGCCGCCGAATACCTTCGTTATCGTATTCCCCTTGTGTAAGTTTTCCGATTACAATTCTGTTGGTATTTTTACTTTCAATTACAAGATTATATTGAACAAGTTTATCTTTATTATTCCAGTTGATATCTTTATCTGGTGTTGGTAACCAAATATTTGTTTGTTTTTCGCTAAAAATTATTTCCGAAATAAATAGATCAGTCAATATTCCTTTATCTAATGCTCGACGTAGCGTTACAGTTGGTGTCCACGCTTTCTCGGCCATATGTTTTCCAATTCCTAAATAATACATCGGATGTAGTCCGTCAGCAAGTTTAAATCGGATTACTTTAGCAAATCCGGTTAAATCATAATCAGGTAATGGTCCGTTAACTGCTCTCCTGATCATATTATGACTAGGAATACCAAATCGCTTAAAATATTCATTACATTCGCCACCGCCAAGAAAACTCCCTGGATAACATGCGATTATGTCCGCGGAGATAATTTCGTCGTTAGAAGTGCTAGCGTTAGAATCACTAGTGATTCCACCAAGCTCATATTTTGTATTCCATAATCCACCATGAGGAAGTTCAATACAGCTATGTCGGACATCGTTGATAAATTTCTTCTTAGTTGGTTTCCAACAATTTTTTTCTTTGGTTATTTGATAAGCCACTGAGTTCACTGAAAAACTTATTTGTGCTAGTTTTTTAATTTCGTCGGGGTTTGTCACATATCTGCTGGCAAATTCTTCCATGCTTTCTTGTAGTTCTTGTTTTCGATAGATTACTCCATCGGATGTAACAAATTGATCATATTGATCATCACCGTTCTTAAACAACCATACATTTATCGGACCTATCGTTGACATATTCGTTCCAATCCAATCGAACATATTTCCTGTATAGTACCTCACGGTTTTTCTCTCAGGAAAATCACCGTCATGTACCCCCCATGCATGAAAATTATGGTCAAGAATTTCAATGGGCGCTCCAGCTTTTCGATAGCAACCGGAATTATAAAATATTCTGTCCGGTAGCATTTTAACTATAATTGGTGTTTTTAATTTCTTTTCTAGTTCAATTATATCTTTTTTTGTTGCTCCATTATTTCCAAGGCGATTATTCCACTTATTAATGATATTCATCCTTCGTTCGGTTAATCCATTTCCTCGTTTGGAGTTTTTAAAATGTTTTTTGACCTGTTCGGCGACGCAATTTAACGTAGTCGACAATCTCATTCCGCCAACTTCGCTTTCATCCGGCGTTGGCACTAAATATAAACCATATATTGTGGTATTATACGGATAAGCTATATTATAATATCCGTGATCAACGCCGACTAACGCTCCTGGTGGTGTATTTCTATCTAGCACAAATAATCCTCTGCGACCATCTGTTACTCTGTTCCGATGATGAAATATTCTCCAAGATTTAGTAGAAGTGCTAGCACTTCCCACCGGCTCAATTCCTAGTATTTCATCTATTTGTCGATCAATTCGTTGGCGTTTAGTTGGACGTTTATAAAATGTCAAATACGACGAGTCCATTGTGTATTTTTTTGGTTTCCGCGATGTTCCGAAATCTATCTGAGACAATATTTCTCTGGCTCGTTCCATGGTCATTTTACGGTCGTCGTTGTCGCGGTTCGTTAAATGCGTCGAATACACATAAGCGGCGCCATTTTCTTTGTATATTCGTTTTGCTTCTCTGATTCCGTTAATTATCCGCGATTTGTGTTTTAGAGGATTTATCGGACCATCCAAATCAAATCTTGGCCTAATTCTAGCAGGCTCTACGATATCTAATTTTGTCAAATATTTTTTCATATATTTAGTAGAAGAATCTACCATTAAATTCTGAAGATTTTCTCGTTGTTGTTGTTGAAGATCGTTATTGTTATGTTCCATATTATATATATAATATAATATATTCAATTAAAAATTAAATATTAGCTATAGTATAAGATGTCAAATAGATGTTCATGGATTTGGAAACGTCGAAAAGAAACATGTAATAGATATTGTGTCGGACAATATTGTGCAACACACAATCAGCAGAATAAAAAAGATCCTTTAAACTGGATCAAATGCATCAGATGTAATATTAGTATTCGAGGAAAAACCCGATTATGTGCCGACTGTGGAGGAAAGCGATTTAGAACATTCGTTAAATATTACCAGGACAAACATGGAATAACATTCAACGAAAACGATTTTATCACCGGAGATTATAAAAAACAATTGAACAAATAATTATTGCTCGTATTTATATAGTAATTCAAAAATGTTTGTAACACATCCGATTTATTCGAATTACGAGTCCTCGTCGCCCGAATGTATTATACGACATTGCAAACTCAAAAAGAATCTTGGTTATCTGAACAAACACGGTTATATGATATTCAGTATTTATCACAACGGAAAAAGAATAAATTTATCTGCCGCTAGATTCATTTGGGAATGTCATAACGGTGTTATTCCAGCAGGTTTAGTTATCGACCACATCAACCGCAATAGGTTGGATAATAGACTTGAAAATCTTCGTTTGGTTACTCAGAAAGAAAATTCTCTTAACAGCGCTCCAAAAATTAAAATAGCACAACGACGGCCGGTTGTTGGAAAAACCTCAGAAGAATCCGATAAAACCTTTCCTTCTATATATTCTGCGGGAAAATTTTATGGTATTCATCGCCAAGCCATAAAATACATCGCTGATGGCATTAATCACTCAGCGTATTCGAAAACTCTGAAATGTAAGGTCTCTTTCGAATACTGTTAAATCGCTAAACTGCTGGGTCTCTTTCAAATACTGTTAAAAAACTGCTGCAGTTTCCAATTTAATTCACTTTTTTTTGGTATATTTTTGAAAACATATACCAATTAGACATATAATTTTTTTACGTATATATATATAATGAATGACGAAAACATTGCTCGGCTTTGTAATGAACTTGATCAAGTTGCAAATTTTTCAACAAATCCAATATTCACCAGTCAGTGGGTCACCGAAGAATATCGTGGAGTCGTTGTTGCAAGAGATGATGGAAGAACGACACATAGAAACGAATACAGGATAATTAAAACTCTTTTTGATGCCCGTACTAAAGTGTTAGCTGCAAATAAAGAGCGTCTAGATGTATTCATTCCAGTTTGTAAAATTATCCGAGAAATAGAAAAAGCTATCGGGGAAGTATTTGAACAACAGCGAGCACTTCAGGTTGTTAGTGATGCCATGGAAAAACTTATGTCGTTAGAATCATAGATTCTCAATCGTAGATTCTCACGTTAACGTTAAAATGCTTGCATTTCAAACTCAGTCATTTTATTTTCAAATTCGAGAAACCTCGACGACGATAACATTCGGATTTCTTGTTGTTGTTCGTCGATTTCAGATTTTATTTTTTTTATCGTACACGCATTAGCTGATTTAATTTCTTCGAGTTTTTTAATTTCACTGGCAAAGTCCGGTGATTCAGCTAATATTTTTTCATATTGTATTTCTGCGCGACGACGTTCTTCTACTTCATTGGTTAGTTTATTTAATCGCAACTGAACAACGTCGATGTTGCTTTTAGTTTTTTCGATGGCGTTATTTATATTAGAAAACTCGGCTTTTAGTTTTTTATGTGTTTCTCGCGCGCGCTTGATCTCGTCGTTGATGTTATTTATTTTTTTTGTCAGATTTTTTCCCGCTTGAGTGCCAGCTAAACCTGCTGGAAATTTTGGATTCGTTGAAGCATCCGCCCATATCTTATATAGCCGCGTTAATCCTATTTTGAACTCTTTTGCGATAACGGACGGTTTAAACTGTCCTCGTAATCGAACAATTTGAACTTGTTGATCATACGATAAATATTGAGCGCGATTTGGCATAGTATATAACGCAGCATATATTGAAATCACTAGTGATTTTACGCTAGCGTTTTCAATAATATTGAACAACACCAATGAAGAGTAATCATGATGGATAACATTGATTGAAAATTTTAAAAAACATTAAAACGCTAGCGTTTTCATCGTAGATTCCAAAAAAGATTTTTTTAAAATATCTGAACAAAATTATTTATCATAATTACTCATGGTTTAGACGCTAGCATTTAGGTATAATGAATATTGGTGAATCACAGTCAGCTAGATTAGCACGAGAACGACTCGAAGCTATCAGAAAATATTTACCTGTCAAAGATTTAGTCCGGGATCAACTTCAATCGCGTCAACAATCTTTAGTCGAATTTTCGGAGGATACAGCACAGTTGTTTAAACCGATTGTCGATCCAACAAAGAAGATTGTCACAGCAACCGAAGCAACACAACAAGCCCTTGCAGCATTGCCTGCTAGTATTGCAGCATTGCCCGCTGGTATTGCAGCCCTTATTCCACCAGCTCCACCAGCTCCTGCTCCAGCTCCACCAGCTCCTCCAGCTCCTCCAGCTCCAGAAGAACCACAAGAACAACAAGAAGAACGAAGATACGAACGTGTTGAATTAAGGGATAAATTTACTCCTAAAGGCATTGATGTAATTAAAAACATTGAAGGTGATAGGAATTTAGCTCAATTTGCGGTGATTGAATACAGCAATCGACAATCGTATTTAAAACCTGAATACAACAAAAAAATTTCTCAGAAAAACTGGAACAAATACGTATACCGTCTGAATAACGATCTTGATAAGGTTTCAGAAACTGACCCATTGTACATTAAGTATAAATCTGATGTAAGAGATTATATAAATTTAAAAGAGGAAACGCTATCACGTATGAAAGAAAAACAAGAGAAAGAAGAAACAGAAGAAAAAAAAGAAAAACAACGAAAAAAACAAGAAAAACAACAAGAAAAACAAGAAGCGGAACGAAATAAACAAGAAAAACAACAAGAAACGGAACGAAAAAAACAAGAAAAACAACAACAAGAAAAACAAGAAAAACAACGAGAGGAAGGATACAAAACAGTATTAAATCAATTGTATCCTAAAAATACAGAACGCCAGAACACATTATTATTGAACAGACTACGAAATCCGGAAAAGCGACAACAAGAACTCGAAAAACATCCTGAATTATTAGGACTAGCACAAATAATAGATGATGGTGATGATGATGATGATGATGATGATGATGAACTTGAACCATTTATCCCAAAAAAAAAACAAACACCAGAAATGGTAGTAGAAAAGTACAAAAAACAACTATACCAACAACCAGAAACACTAACAGAACAATTCCAAAGACAAACAGAAGAATCATTGAGGCCACCAGAAAGGATACCAACAAAAGAAGAACTAAAAGAAAAAGAACTACGACAAAAACGAATACTAGAACAAACACAAATAATGGAAAAAGAACATGAAATACAACAACAAAAACGAATACTAAAACACTCCTCCTCCATACCACTAGATAAATACCAAATACAAATAGAAGAAGAAAAATTAAGACTACTAGAAGAACAAAAACGACAAATAGAAGAAGAACATGAAAAAGGAAAACAACGACTACTAGAACAACAACAACGACTACAAAAACAACTAGAAGAAGAAGAAAAAGGAGCATCTGGAGGTCCCAGTGCTTTGGGATCCGGATATGGCGGTGGAAATATTCAATGTCCTGGTAATATCCTCGCTGATGTTGATCGACTAGAAATTCTAGTTGGAGGAAAACGAGCAGGAAATAACTCAGCGGATATTATCAATGAAATATCTGATATTTGTAAAAGATTGTTTACCGGCGGAATCATGGACGTAGAAGTATATCGATCTCTTATCAATGAAATCGCTGAAACCACTAGTGGTTTTGATGATTATTACAGCGATTAAAATCCATAGGATTTTAAATTAAAACAGCATCATTGATAATAAAATGATTATTCATGATAACCACAGAAGACCAACTATGGTCAGAGTAATTAACTCAAGATTGCCAGTTTACCAAGCATATTACGGAAATGGAATCGGGGATGTTGTCCAAGGTCTTTTTGAAAGAATTGCTCCGAAAGCGATACCTATAGCTAAACAACTCGGAATGAAAGCCATCGATGTTATAAGAGATAAAAGCGTTAATGTTGTCGGCGATGCTGTCGGAAAAGCTTTTTCCACGATCAAAGATAGACTAGCACAATTAATTCGTAGACGTAAAAGTGCTAGCACTTTCCCGCCAGTGGTTTTACCGAGTACTTCAACGATGCCAACAAATATAAAAAAAATAATAAACTCCGCGGCTAATAAAAAAATGGGAGAAATTGAAAAAAATATAACATCGAGTTTGATAGCTGGAAGTGGTCTCACTTCCCGAAGTGGTCTTAATTCCAAAAGTGGATTAACTCATTTTAGACGATAGCGAATTATAATAAAAAATGTTTAAAAGGATAGGTAACACCGCATTTGATATGGATGCTCCCGTGTTGAAAGATGAATCCGTGAAAGATTATCAGTTTTACTCTTATGACGCTCGAATTCCAGATCAGCGTGGAAGAAATGAACTACAGGTTCAGGATACAAGCAGGTATTTTCTTCCATCCGAAGCTTTTATCGAAGTAGAAGGTGAAATTTTAAATAACGCTGGTGCAGCACCAGCACCATATGCCGCTGATGTTAGAGTTGGTTTTGTTAATAACGGTATTATGGCGTTATTTGACAGCGCTACATATATGATCGATGGAAAAAATATTGAAACGATTCAGAAAGATGTTGACGTTGCCACAACAATAATTGGTCTTGCAAGATATTCCGACGATTATACAAGATCGGCTGGTCCATCAATGATGTTTGCAAAGGATATAACTGATCATTCCGATCATAGAAATCAGATTATTAGACAACCAAATGATCGAGCTCTTGTTCCGGCTGCTGTTGCTATTGAAGATCTAGCTTTTCCAAATCCAGATTTTAACCTAGGATTTGCAACACGTAAAATAATGCTAAAAGGTGATAGAAGAGCTTTTTCATGTGCAATTCCACTTTCTCACATATTCGGATTCTGTAGACATGTCAGAAAAGTTATATTTGGTGCTAAACATACCGTTGTACTTCATCGAAAAACAACCGATGATGATGCAATATGGAGGGCTATTGGCGATCCTGCTATAGTGGTTCTTACAAAACTTTCTCTATGGATGCCAGTAATGACCCCGTCGCTCACCGAAGAAAATCGGTTGCTATCTTTTATGAGTCAAGGTGGTAAATCAGCGTTGTCATGGTTCACCACGACCACAGATGCTGTTCAGAGCGCGGTTAATGGATTATTCACGTGGCAAATAGCAACTCAGCAAGGTGTTTCTGCGCCGCGACATATATTTGTAGCGCTTCAAAATGTCGCACGATTAGGTCATCAAAATCGTAGTCATATGATATTCGACAAACTCGGTGTTTCTGAGGTTTCCTTGAGGATAAACGGACATCAAGAACCATCTGAAGATATTTTGTTAAATTTCGATCAAAATCATGTAGCACGTGCATATCATCGATTAATGACATACATGGGACGTGATCAGAACGTGGACACTGGATTACAAATATCACAATTGGATTTTACAACGCTGTATCCGATCTATTACTTTTCGCTGGAACATTTAGATCTGACTAGACAATCTGTCGTAGATATTCATTTCAGAGCCCAAGTTAATCGAGATATTGGAATTATTCCTAATTACCGAGCAATTGCTGTTATACTTAGCGACAAAACATTACTTCTAGAAGGTACCGGTGGCCGAATGAGAGTGATCGACGCACCAGTAGAAAATATGTAAAATATTTTCCAAATATGTAATTAGACCAACAACGAATACTATAATGTCGTACAATCACGTTAGTGTTACGCTGACTCCTGGTCAGATTAAGCGAGTACAATCAGCGATAAAGAAAAGTCATGGGATAACAGTATTGCTAAAAAAAGATCAGTTAACCGGCACAAATAAACTAGCATTAACCGATCGTCAAATAAAAAACTTCAACAAAGCAAAGCAATCAAATAAAGGAATCAAAATAGAACTTTCTGTGGCAGCTGTAAAGGATACAGCAAAAACCGGAGGAATATTTCCTTTTCTCGCAGCGTTGCCAGCATTGATAGCAGCTGCTGCTCCCGCTGTTGCAAAAGCTGCCGCGCTAGGTGCTGTTGGTACCGCAGCTGGAATGGCATTGAAGAAAGCAACCGGAAAAGGAATCAAAAAAAAAGGGAAAGGTCTAAGACTTCCAGGGACTCCATATTCGTACGGGCAATCCGCTCGCGGATCGGGTCTAAAACTTCCAGGGACAATTTATTGATTGGATCACAAATAACTCCTATGTCTAATTTTGATCTGATAAACGCCGCTGAAAAATTAAAAATAAAAAATTTCCGAGGAGTTTTCATGCGTGATCAATTACCCACAATTGCCAATAAATATGAAACGGGAATTATAAATCTCGATGATAATAAAGGACCTGGAACACATTGGGTAGCTTATGCGATTGATCCACGTGGAATTATCTATTTTGATTCATATGGACTAGCACCGCCGAAAGAGTTTCTGAATTATATTAATAGAACTACTAGCGTTTTCAATCCTGCTCCGGTTTGGTATTCTACGTTGCCGACACAAACGGTGAATGATCCGCCAATATGTGGTCGAGAAGTATTAAACGCACTACTTAAAATATCTAAAAATCCTAAAAAACCTCCACATAAAATAGTTCATGAATACGCTATTGAAAACGTGAAACAAGTATAATCATGGTAGATATTTATGGAAGATCAAGAATAACCAAAGAAAAAAAAACAGATGTTGATATGAAAGATATAATTAAAAAAATCAAAGATGAAATTTCGGGATTAATCAATATTAAAGATGTCGACGAAAAAGAGATAGTCATATTTGAGAACGAACACGGAAAACTAAGGACCAGCAATGTTTCATTGGATGATCTTTTAACGAAGGATCCGACCGCCGATGATAATTCCATTGTGGTATTCAAGGACGGGAAATTAGCGCCAAGTGTAATTATATCGTCGATTACAGATAATTTCGAAAGATTTGAAAGATATAGAGAATACATGTTCCAAACCGTAGAAGGTCCAATAGATAGATTCTTTGGTACACCGCGGCAACAATTTGATGTTCAACTGGCGCATGTTAAAGCCGCAATTGATAATCTAGCGAGACTCAGAACCGAGTATGATACTCATATAAACCAATTTTTATCGTTAAAGAGAAATTTTAACGTAGCTGATGCCGCCATCGAAAAGTTCTTTGATAAAAAGAATCCCACCGCCGACGATGTTAAAACAACTTTACCTGGTATAATTGATACTCAACGAAAGACCATTAATGACATTGATAGTCTGACAAATACCATCAACGATATTAAAAGTGGAATTCCTAAAATAATCGAAGTAACGAATAAAATAACTATAACCCATCCAGCAGCGCATGTTAAGCAGGTTTCTTACGTCGTTGAAACAGGAATATTTGATTGGATTGTTGGTCCAGATATTCGTTTGTTTTTGTTTGCTAATGGAGGTGGTGAGCACTCAGGTGTATATAGATTTTCACTGATTTCTACTGAGCGCTTTAATCTGAGATGCTTTGATCGTATCACCGACGATATAATAGCCAGAGGTGTTAATGTTGTAATCTACAATCATGTTAGTTCGAATGTCTATATAAAAGCTTTCACGGACGACGCTAATCTAGTTAGATTACGAATTCCATATATCCTAGAATATTTAGGACCTCAGATAATTTAATTGAAAACCTAAGGGATTAAAATAATGACAACATTTGTCGAGAATCTCACTCCGCTTCAATATCGATACGATACAGTAAAAGAATATCAAAAAAAACTTAAAGAACTCTCTGATGAATATCAGATTAAAATAAAAAAATACCAACGTAGAATCACCGCCATAGATGTTACAGTCTATTCGGTTTCTGGAGTTCTTGCCGGTGCTGGTATAATACTTTCATCAGTAACTATGATAGCTCCAATTGCTGTCCCGATTGTAATATCTGCGATAACCACAGTCGCTGGAATTTCTACGGCGATTACTAAAAAATTATCATCATGTTCACAAGAGAAATTGGCAAATTACTTAACTAAATATACAATTGTCGAGAGCGCTTATTCGAGGATTTCATCGATGATTTCAAATTCATTGGACGATTCAGTGATTACCGCTGAAGAATTTTATGCGATAACTGAATTATATAATTCCACTATGGCGAGAATCGCAGGCAATTCAGAATTAAACGCCAATAATAAACAATAATGACCTCAACGTATGACCGAGAACTATTACAACAAATCGTTGAAAATACCACTCCGATGAAATCTACAATGATTTCAATCAGTTCAACTAATCCAGAATTTAGCGTTAATTTTCCGACAGCTATTCCAGTAAAAGAAATTGCGCTAGCTCATCTTCGAGTATATTATAGCTGGCCTAATATCAGATCAAAACCATTTGGCGGATTACCAGCAAATAATTCTTTGGTATTCGCCAATAAAATTAAATCCGATGGAACCCCAGATTGGCAGGTAGTTGCTATTCCACCTGGTAGTTACCAACTAGAACAAATTAATGAGGAATTTCAACGTAGAATAAAATCTATAACAAAAAAAGAAGCAAAAATAGCCATCACCACACATGAACCAACGTTGTCATCGGTGATTGAAATAAACTCTCCGGACTACATGGTTGATATTTATCAAAGTTCAATTAGATCAGTATTGGGCTGGCCTGATAGTATTTCTAAGCCAACAATTCTCAAATACGATAATGATCCATTTGGAACAGGACGACATGTTTCTCCTGGTATTGTTAATATAACGTCCACGATCGCGCTGAATTTAATTTGCGACGTGGTTGATGGTAGCTATGATGTAAATCTTGGTCGGTCTAATCAAGCTCAACAAGGATTTATTTTATATTCGTCTAGTATTCAATCTCCACCTGGTTGGCTTATTGTATCTGAACCAATAAACCAGGTATACTTGCGCGTACATAATCCGTTATTGTCGAGAATGAATTTTAGACTAACAAATCAAGATGGAAATACAGTTGACCTTCGGGGGGAGACTCTTTATATTAATTTATATATAAGATCATAGTGAATTTTCGGGTAAAATTACATAGCCATCGTCGGAAAAAGCAGCAGAAGGGCTGAGCCGACCATTTTCTTTTCGACAAACCGCATTCTATTCAAAAGAATCAATTATAACCTACCTTTTTCATGATCTGAGACCTAGTAAAAAACTATGAACTACTCCAAAATGTACACAAAATTGCATGGTCGTCGTCGGAAAAAGCAGCAGAGTACATGGTCCACCCCGGAAAATGTGCAAAAATTACATGATCCACCACGTCCTATGCAAAAACATATATATTTTGGAATAGTTCATTGTTTTTTTACTAAGGCTCAGATCATGAAAAGGCAGCGTTCTGGCTGATTCTATTGGATGAAGGGGTTGGTGGTCGAAAAGAAAATGGTCGGCTCAGCCCTTCTGCTCTAAAATGAACATTTTTCTATTTTTTTTTACTAAGGCTCAGATCATGAAAAGGCAGCGTTATGGCTGATTCTATTGGATGGAGGGGTTGGTGGTCGAAAAGAAAATGGTCGGCTCAGCCCTTCTGCTGCTGGAGGACTGTAATCAAACATGCTTTAGAATATCTCATGTCTAATCATATCATATTCACTTTCCGGTTTAGTTTATTACCGGATGACTCCACTGTTAGTAAGCTTCTTTACAGGTTTAATAGTTTCTGAATGTCTCTAGAAGAAGGTAAAGAGGTCAGGGTTGTTTTGTATGGTGTCACGGAGGCGTTGATAGGGTCTGGCACCTTGAACTTCTTCATAAACTGCAAAGTGCATTGATTTCCGGAAAACGTCTGACATAGTTTCACAGTTATATCTATAGTAGGAAACGAGTTCCTGGTAGACAGTCTGACAGGAGATTCATTACTGCAGGAGTACAACAAGGGTAAATTCTAGGACCTTTTTATTTTTTTATCTCCATTATTGACATTTTAGACAACACCCAGTCAAATAGACTATTATTTGCAGATGATACAAGCTTGTATAAAATAGCAGAAAATCGTGCGATAGCTGCTCAAGGTTCGAGTTCAGATCTTGACCAAATACATGCTTCGTCTACAAATTGGCTCGTCAAGTTTAAACCCAACAGAACAGAATCGATGCATATATCTTGAATGCAAAGTAACCATTTCAGGCTGCGTTATATCTTGATGACAGTTTAAAAACTGAAGTCAACATTCACTGCCATTTAGGCATCCATTTTTCTCCCGTTGTTACCTTGCACAGTCATACATATGTGTGTGTGTGTGTGTGTGTGTCCCTGGCCCTCCGCCTGCTGCTGCCTGCGCACTGCTGCTGCTGCTGCCTGCCGCCGCCCTGCCTGCACTCCGCCACTCTCCCATATATATATATATATATATATATATATATATACGTGAAACTTCACTTTATTGTAATATACAGCGAAAATTTAAATCCACATTATCTCGGATAGCATTGCAGATTTTGTACTTCACCCGTGTTCCTATTTTTCTTGAATACGAGGACATAATATTGGATGCCGGTACACGATACGAATCTGAAGAATTTTGAAGAAAAAAATGACAGATGCCGCCTTGAGAATTATATTGGGAGCATCTAGGTTTTCAAATACTGCATATATACTTTATGAATTAGAACGTGATAAACTTGAAGACTTAGAGATAAAACACAAATTTTGTTACATTTCTTTAAATCTGTGTCGGGGAAGATGTCCTCAGTATCTAAAATATAGTCTTACCTATTTAACGTGGAATTGTAAGTAAGCTAATTCTGCCCAATGATACAAATATGCAAATTATACTCTATAGAACACAAAGCACATTTCATTTTTTTAACCTGTAACTATGAGGGATTGGAATTCTATAATCGTTGACGTAAGAAATAATCCGTCTTATTACCAACTTTAAGAGGTCATTAAATATAATTCTGGCTCCAGTTCCAAAATATTGTTGTATAGATGACAGGAAGGGGTGGATCTTACATTGGTACATATATATGACTTAGCTGCAGCGAATTAAAAGAACATCTGATTAATATAAATATAGATGATTATTCCTTAGTTTCTTATGGAGAAATAGAAAGTACAGAACATTTTCTAATATATTGTTTAAACTACGACGATTCTGCTATGTTGTTTAAATTACGATGAAACCAGGCAAACACACTCTACAGTGCATTTCTTCCCCGTTAGATCTAAATACTCTTGTTGATGGCAAACCCCAAATTACTAGCAAAGAAAATGAGGGCATTTTCAGGTCGTAAAAGATTTTCTCATTTAAAGCAAGTGAATTAATAGATCAGACTGCTCCTCTGACTTGTTATACCAGCCATACTTTACATCAGACTGGTCTTCTAACTTGTTACGACAGCCACACTTTAAATCAGACTGGTCCTCTGACTTGTTATGACAGCCATACTTTAAATCAGACTGGTCCTCTAAATTGTTATGACAGCCACACTTTAGATAAGACTGGTCTTCTAAATTGTTACGACAACCACACTTTAAATCAGACTGGTTTTCTATACTGTTTTGACAGGTCACTTTAGATACTTCTTATTTTTTTTTCTAAGCACATACTTCTGTTGTATGATAAATATATACACGATGCCCTCATTTGACGTGCTCGTCGTTTAATACTATGACAAGAGGGTACAAATTAAAACAGACAACTGGTACTCCAATATCAGCTGTTATCTCATTTTATTATAATACAAAAATTTTGATCGTTTCGTTGATAAACATGTAACCAGACACTCTGTTTAACATTCATCGTCAATACCAGTTAACTGGAGCATATTCTTAATATTGCGTATGGCATGTATTTAAAATTATGTGTGTGTGTGTGTGTGTGTGTGTGTGTGTGTGTGTGTGTGTGTGTGTGTGTGTGTGTGTGTGTGTGTGATTTGGAGTTTAACGTAGCTTTAAAAAAATTCCAAAATTTCAAAAGGGCATTGACTTTTCTTAAAAGAGCTACGATATCTGCAGTGTGGCAGTTTATAGTGATGTCTAGCACTGGGGCATCATGCCGCAGACATGTAGCATGATGTCCCACTCAGTCACAATATCCTGACACCAGGTCGACCAGTCCTAACATTAATCTCTTAATGCTGAGCGCCAAGCGAGGTAGCTGCTGGTAGCATTTTTATAAGTCTTGGTATGAGTCGGCCGGGGTTCGAACCCGCGACATCCCGCATCCGAAGCTGACGCTCTAACCGCTTATTATGATTGTATTACATATTAATACGTATGTACATGTATACTGCCCCAAATGTTATTATTTCTATATCAGACAATATTGTATATACTTAAAGTTCTTTATCTGTTTCACCTACTCAGAGTAAGTAGTACGCACATAAGCATTTTCTGCATGCTTTATTTAGGACACGATTAATTGCAAATTGCACTTGCATCCAGATTCTAATGCAACATATGTACTTTGTATCAATGACATTTATGAAATAAATGTTTATACTGAAGTACATGACACTCAACTAATGGTTTGTACTGTTTCAATTTTCCTGAAGTGCCTTTGTCTCTAATCTAATCCATATCACTCGTTATGTCGGGCAATCTGTCACATTAGACAACTATCTTGTATAACTGTATATTATACATTTAGACTTGTCCATCACATCCTCTTTGTCCCTGATGAAAAAAAAAATGTATTAATTTGGCTGTTATTATAACTTCAAACTTGCTTATCTGTATTGTCAAGAAGTTTATAGTTTGAAGAACTTGTATTGAAATAATTTCAGTTTTATATATATATA
>JAECUM010041564.1:0-10482 GCA_016617855.1 Megalonaias nervosa
ACGCCAAGTGCTTGTTTTTTTTTTTTTTTTTTCTTCAGTATACTCAATACACTGCATTTGTATGACCATTTGAACAACAATTTTGATGTGATAAACATGCTTAGTTTTAAAACCGAACATAAATTGCACCTTTAAATGCCACGATGAAAGATCGTATTCTTTTTACTGTTTTGTTGGAGTCGTACATACATGACGTCATGCACCGAGGTGGGTCTACTTGTGTGACGATGTGAGGTAGGGGAGGTTGAAAATGTGACGTCAAAACAACACGGGCGCCTTCTACGTAGCATCACAGTATCGCGATGAGAGGAAGAGAACATTGAGAGATAAACTGATGAGATGAGATGTCAACAACTTTATTCATTCGATTTTACGTCCTTTTCTTATCCATCATTTTTCTGATTAGGTTTCCAGAGGACTAAACCCGCACTGACCAAGATATTTTTAAGTATTAAATAATTCAGAACATAGTGTTGTATTGTTGTGTATTTTTCTATACACAGTGATTTCAAACCCATTTTATATTTTGAAATTTGTATGGGGTGGGGGGGGTCAAAGGTTTGTGACGTCATATATGAGGGGGGTCTGAGTTTTGGTGATGGAATGTGACGAAGGGGGAAGGGTCCAAATCCACAAAAATGAGTGACGTCATATATGAATGGTCCCTATGCTAAGTTATATCAATCCCACATTTTACAGTATCCAGTCTAATATTTTTGGTATTGAAAGAAGCCCCCATTTACTCATCACGGCCTTTATTTAACACTCATATAGAACTTATTAGTATCATTTTGCGTGATAATGTAAGACAATACTTAAGATAGTACATATATCGTGGTTTAGTACATGATCCCACGTCTGTCATTCCAACTTACCTGTTGTTCATTTTAGAACCCTTATACCCAATGTAAACAAGAAAATAAATCTTCCACCACGATATTCTGTGTCCTCTGATCTTCATCAGAAATTGTTAGACAGGCCTAGAACAAGCAGATGAAAACTGATGGTAAAGAACACCGTTGACTTCAATGCCCCTCTGAATAAACATAGTTTCTCCCGCTTACACTCTTTTCAGCAGTGCCAACAGACCTTGTACTAGAGATGTATACAACCAAATAATGCATCCTTATTATATCTTGGTAGCCTAGTGGTTAGAGCGTCCGCCTTGGATGCGGGAGATCGCAGGTTCGAACCCCGGCTGAGTCATACGAAAGACTTATAAATAATGGTACTAACAGCTGCCCTGCTTGGCGCTCAGCATTAAGAGGTTAGTGTTAGGACTGGTCAGCCTGGTGTCAGGATATTGTGACTGGGTGGAACATCATGCTACATGTCTGCGACATGATGCCCCAGTGCTAGACATCATTATAAACTGTCACACTTCAGACATCGTAGCGATATGACTACAATTGTTAAAGCTACGTTAAAAATCCAAACCACAAACACACACACATCCTCATTACATCATAGTATCGCTGATTAACTATGCTTCAGCATGCAACTAATTCAAGCAGCTGCATGGCAGAAATCTATTCTGTAAATGGTAAAATCATAAACGTTCTCTGAGGAGCTAATTTTGTATATTGACAGAAACATTGATGAAAAGGTTATTAATACTCCAAGCAGTGCTAAAAATAACCATTCTAATTTGTGTCAGAGACTGTTTTTATTTTTTAAATTTAGTTTCTAATTAGTTCATCGTCTGTTTGCATTATATGTTGTGATTAAATATATTACATGACAGACCTGGTAACACCGATTTGAGACATGGTAACAAATTTGAGTTTGCTTTAATTATTAAAGAAGTATGATTTTAAGCAGAGATCTTTTGGTTGATAAAGTGAAAATTAAAAAATCGCTATCGAAAACAATTTTTGTAGGTTTGTTGGTTAATTACTCCTATTTCATATTTTTCAATAATGTCAGTTTTTACTTAAGACATTTAATTGTAAGATCGCGAACAGAAAATATAATTGCAGGTGCCCAATGCAAATGGTAAGCATTGGGTCGCGTGTCTTCGTTTCATTTAGATTGGCTTGATGTAAATTCTTTTGATTGATGTAGTGATTACATTGCATTGTGTACCATTAAGATGGACTGGCTAGTGGAAAGCATTTGATTACCGTAGTGACCATCAATCAATATATGACATAGGATACCGTGAAGATAGACTGGCTTACGGAAACCATTTTGATTACTGTAATGACAATACAAGTATGGCATGGTGTACAGTTAAGATGGGCTGGCTTAATGGAACCATTCTGATTACTTGTAGTGACCATCAGTATATGGCATTGTGTGCTGTCATGACAGACTGGATTGTGGAAACCATTTTGATTCTGTAGTGACAATAAGTACATGGCATGGTGTACCGTTAAGATGGGCTAACTTAACATAAACTATTTTGATTACTATAGTGAGCATCAGTGTATAGAGTACTGAACGATTAAGATGGGCTGGCTAATGGAAACCATTATGATTACTGTAGTAAGCATCAGTGTATTGAGTGCTGTACAGTTAAGATGGGCTGGCTAGTAGAAACCATTTTGATTACTGTTGTGAGCATCAATGTATGGACTCCTGTACGGTTAGATTGGCTAGCTAGTGGAAACCATTTTGATTACTGTAGCGAGCATCAGGTCATGTCATGATGCTCCTTATTATTAATTGTTCGAACTCCGCTTTGCCCATTAACCATAATTTGATCATAAATTACAGCAGTATAAGTAAGCATGGAAAATTAACTTATTTGTGCATTGACCCTTTCCAAGAACCAGCATGTATGTCAGTATGATCGTTGTGGTTCTCTCTAACGACTGACAACGTTACAATTCGATTTGTAATCTGGTCCATTGCTATATCATATGAGTAAAACGGGAATTATATACATGCTCAAAGACTTAGGAAAATTGAATATAGAAATGGGACACTTTGTACGTATTCTAAATATTTCACTCAGCATCATCGTACCGATAGACAATATTTCGTAACCTGCTACCATTTATTTAGCATACAGTTGCGTCCACTCTGATGCAAAAAATATCTTTTTCAAACTGTCTTTTAAGTATAATTGTGTACTTGATGGCATTTGTCACTTAAAACAACCATCCATGTACAACATATTGAGAGTTACGTGATATTGTAATGAGTTGTAACGGATGGGACAACATGCTTCTAGGGATGCTGAAAATACCAGGTATAAAAGTCAAACAGGCCGTATGTTTTGTTACGAGTTCAGATCTTTCTTTTTACTTTAATGTCATACCGAACGACACTCATTATTTTGACCTACATCTAAATATATGTTTACAAAGGGCTCACGAATTACGGCAGTAAACTGAAATACTCAAAATGTAGTACATCGAAGAAACGTGTGGTCTACAATTTACAAATTCTCACACATAATAAAATAATTCCCGTCAACCCTTATGTGGGTCATGTTAAAAATTGCGTACGTATAAATGAGACGCCTGATAAACTAACAGCTGCATGAAACTTGATATAAAACCCATATATCTACTGACAGCCCTTCGTAAGGCAACGTCTGTAACCATCCCACAAGTGGAGGTGGTATCATGACATTTCTTTCTTATTGAATATTTTACGAAGTGTGTGTGTGTGTGTGTGTGTGTGTGTGTGTGTGTGTGTGTGTGTGAATTGAATTTGTAACTAGCTTTAACAATTTTTCAGCCATATCGCTACGATGTCTGCAATGTTGCAGTTTATCGTAATGTCTAGCAATGGGGGAATCATGCCGCAGACATATAGCATCATGTCCCACCCAGTCACATTATCCTGATACCAGGTCAGCCAGTCCTAACAGTAACTTCTTAATGCTGAGCGCCAAGCGAGGCAGCTGACAGTACAATTTTTATGTCTTTTATATGACTCGGCCTGGGTTCGAACCTGCGACCTCCCGTATTCGAGGCGGACGCTCTAACCACATATACCACCGGAGCGGTCATTTTACGAAGATATTTGCACATTTGTGTAAGAATATTTAATACAGTTAATGATTCGCTTGCCAGAATTATGGTATGAATAATGATCTCACATTAAGGTTTGCATGTGTGTGTGTGCGTGCGTGTGTGCGTGTGTGTGAACTTTTATAATTGTATATGATGAGCACAAAGTAATATGTGCAATAGATGCAAACGTCACAAACATTTTTGAGATTTCTTACAATTAGTACATGACTGGAAGAGATATAAGATCAAAGATCTATATAATGTTATCTTCCATTCTTAAAAGTATGCAAATGACGATCGTCATAAACATATATTTCAGAAATCTAAAACCCGTGTCATCGTGGAGAAAAAATAACAAGTGATGTATACACACATGTTCAGTACTTCCAGGCTACCACGAAACCTCAAAAATGGAACAGTTAAATAGTGTTGTGCATTTTGATCCTAATTCATAGCAATTTCAAAGGTGTTTTTTCCCTCGCCTTGGTTAAAAAAAAAAATTCAAACGTTTTGCACTCGGACATCGAAGGAAAGCAAAAGTGCAACATACAATTCTGCAGTCTTCTTTACA
Organism: Megalonaias nervosa; assembly: GCA_016617855.1. Classification (NCBI taxonomy): domain Eukaryota; kingdom Metazoa; phylum Mollusca; class Bivalvia; order Unionida; family Unionidae; genus Megalonaias; species Megalonaias nervosa. The sequence goes on from JAECUM010041564.1 coordinate 4,540, forward strand.
AGTCAGAGTCGTAGTTGTCAATGAAGGAGCGTATGTTGTGTTTCATAAAAGCTTTTGCGCAGTCAATGATGAATTTCTCTTCTTGATCCAAGCATTCTCTGATAACCACCTCTTATTTTCTGTCCTATCGTGGCCGTTATATCACCAAAAATGTTTATAAATTTACTCTTATAGTCTAACTGGACATAAATCGTGCATCCAGCCTTGTGAACTGGTATAAAACTATATTAAAAGTATTATTCGTAGACTGCATCAGTAACTGCTTGTCGGATACTCCCCTCCCAGCTTTGTCGAGGTGGGTGTCCAGGGTTTTGGTTATCGTTATCTAGAGGTGGTCGCCGACGGTGTAATTTGCCCGGGACGAGTAAATATCAATAGAAATTGAGAAATTTACAGGTGGAATAGATAAAGAGCTAAGCAGGTATATAGAACAGAATAACACGAGCCCCCGTTACAAATAAAGACAATATTTAATCAAAAATTTCTAACAATAAAGTTCATAAACAAAGGTAATAATACGTTACGATCGAAAGATCCACTTCTTTCTTTTTGAACTAAATTATTCAACGAATTTTCAAATACAAAGAAATGATGATACCAATAGCCAATCTGTTAAGCGATAGAATTTAAATCATCATTAGATCCAGTGAAATATGTCGAAAACATTGCCTTGTACAGTTTCATAACCTGATGGTCTTGATTCAGTCCAAATTCCACAGCGACTCTTCATTTTGACTTCCTTGTGCCGGTAAGTCTGGGTCTCCTCCACTTTGACTTCCTTGTGCCGGTAAGTCTGGGTCTTCTTCACTTTTGACTTCCTTTGCCAAATTCACAGGTTGTCTCGCCTCTTTCGCCCTTTCCAACTTTGTCCACTTTGGGTTCTTAATACGTAATACGTAGAACGTAGATCGTAGAGCGCAGAGCTATCCTGTCCTTCCAAAATAGCAAAATAAGCAACCTAAATCTTTCGTCACATTATACTGGGGGAATAGATCAATACCTTCCCCCCCTCGTTATGTCAGATAAATTCTATCCTAATTTCAAACAGATTCTACGGCTATCTAGTCTAACTGGCCATGACAGAGCGTATCAACCTAGTTTCACAAAATTAATGGTCAACTAAATGGCTATTCCAACATCCCACCGAGACATTAGTTCCAGACTAGTCTCAATTACACAAATGAATGAAATTCCTTGCTACTGTATTTATAACAACAATCAAGTGGTTATCATACGTGAACTCATATATAGGTCGGAGAATTCTCACGGATTCTCGCATCTCAACTAAAATAAGGCATGAATTCTAGATATATAATTTCCTATAATAAACGAGACTATACGCTCAAACAAGTCGTCAATGTTTATATAAAGAAAAATATCATTGTACGGACTCAGATAAACGAACTCAACACAGGTATACCATATCAAGAAATTAAATCTACGAACTTAAACAAATAAATCCATGCAAATACAAGCAAATAAATCGACAAAGCATCATAGTAGTATCAATGAATTGCATAAGATTATTGCAAATACCTTGTTTTTCCAAGCTCTCACTTCCAGAACGTGTCTGTCAATTTTTTTTCCAGACAATTGCTCCCCCTGGATGATTTCTACGAGTGAATTTCTTCTAAATTCGACCCGGAGTCCACTACCTTTGTTTTCTCTCGCAGAAAATGGTGTCGACTGATTTCAAATTTGCTATTTTGCACATTTAAACTGAGAGTTTTTCATGTGAAACCACTCCCCTTCACAGCGTGACCAATCTGAATGAAATACGTTTTCCCGCCCGAATTTGCTGAAACATGTAGTTCGTCTGACAAACCTTGATTACCCAACTGATTCCTGGTAACTTTCAGAAATGACAGTTTTCCATACCGATCAGAAATTGACCCCTTCTGTCCAGTTTAAACAAACGTATCCTTAATCAAAAATCGCTAAACTCATGACAGAGACTGTACCAATCCGTGCATTATGGCAATTTAAACGCACGCAGAACTCCATAAATCTAATGAATCGTACACGTGTCCAAATAAATGTGTTCTACTGAGATCGACAGAAAAATTTGCTCCATTACTCTGCTCATTTTTGTTTTCAGCGATGCCACTAGGAAGCATGTACTAATCTAAAATGATACCTGTATGTGATTTCCAGAACTATAAAATATACACACTGATACCATAGTGGGTTGAAATGAACACTTTTGAGCCTAGTTGTATGCAGTCTATAAAAACTGATACTATAGTGGGTTGAAATAAACACTGTTTTGAACCCAGTTGTATGCAGTCTCTATACTGATATTATTATAGTGGGTTGAAATAAACACTGTTTTGAACCCAGTTGTATGCAGTCTCTTTACTGATATTATTATAGTGGGTTGAAATAAACACTGTTTTGAACCCATTTGTATGCTGTCTCTTTACTGATATTATTATAGTGGGTTGAAATAAACACTGTTTTGAACCCAGTTGTATGCAGTCTCTTTACTGATATTATTATAGTGGGTTGAAATAAACACAGTTTTGAACCCAGTTGTATGCAGTCTCTTTACTGATATTATTATAGTGGGTTGAAATAAACACTGTTTTGAACCCAGTTGTATGCTGTCTCTTTACTGATATTATTATAGTGGATTGAAATAAACACTTTTGAACCCAGTTGTATGCAGTCTCTTTACTGATATTATTATAGTGGGTTGAAATAAACACTGTTTTGAACCCAGTTGTATGCAGTCTCTATACTGATATTATTATAGTGGGCTGAAATAAACACAGTTTTGAACCCAGTTGTATGCAGTGTCTATACTGATATTATTATAGTGGGTTGAAATAAACACTGTTTTGAACCCAGTTGTAGGCAGTCTCTATACTGATATTATTATAGTGGGTTGAAATAAACACTGTTTTGAACCTAACTGCGTCTATGGATGGATGATCAGCAGAATCAGCAACAGTTCTGTTGACTCAAAGAAAGTGCGCTTTTCTCTCACAACATCTGCTTTTTAAATTGGGTAGAGAGACGAACACGATTTCAAAGCTCTTTTGTGTTGCCTTAATCTAATCAAGTTACGATATATTTGCTATACACTGCACTTCTTGCATAGGAAGCGTGTTGCAAGCTACCTTACACTCTCGTGTAAATTGAGTCCAATAGCAAGCAACATAGAATCTGATCTGCTTTCTCATAATTTGCAGGCAGATCAGGGTCTATGTTGTTTGTTATCCTGTTTACTCCTAACAAACGGCTTAGAAACAGATCTTCTGGTGCTTTATGCGACCTGAGATCTGGACTGTAAGTTGGTTCTTGGATCCAGCTTATACGGGACTATGTGTTATGTTTATTCTTTATGTTCGTGAATAGACTTTATCGTATACAGTAAAACGTTGGTGTAGATATGTGGCGTCTGCAGGGTCCAAAACACGAATTATATACGTGTAATGAAACATCAGAAATGAACTTATAACACAGGTCAATAAAGTTGTCTTCAGTAAAACAATAGAATAAACTGTTTTGCAAAGATTTAGCCTTCTATTTTTCCCCCATCTTTTTGCTTTTGCGAGGGCCATATGTAATTGTATAACACTGTGTATGCTCCGTTGTAAGTCGAATCCAACTGCAAACTGCACATACCCAGATCTGCCGTCTCATAATGTAGCATCATGTCTCACCCAGTTACAATATCTTGACACCCAGCAGACCAGTCCTAACACTAACTTTTTAATACTGAGCGCCAGGTGAGGCAGCTGAGAGTACCGTTTATATAAGTCTTTGGTATGACTTGGCCGGGGTTCGAACCCGAGACCTCCCGCATCTGAGGCATACGCTCTAACCACTTAGGCTACCGGAGCGGTCGAATGTGGTTTGATACCTAAAGAAAGTATTGCTGTTTGTGATTACATACCAGTTATACCTGTACATGTAAAATTCTCTTCAAGTTGATCGTTTTAAGACACACGAGGGACCGATCATTGAATATTCTTGCTGTGATTAATAGGAAACAAAAGTAAACATATTATATCCATTATATTAGTTGAAAACAAAATCAGCTCGATTTAAAACACAACTAAACAAATAGCCCAGGTGGTAAGAAAATCCTAGGTCACCGCCACTCTCACCCCCTTCCCCCCCCCCCCCGAAAAAAAGATTGTTTGGTCCCTTATGCAAACGTCTGAAATTCATGCTTTGCTGATGAAAAATGAATGCAGTGCTGTTACAAATGTCCATTCCATTACCAAGACGCTGAATAAAATCCCATAACACCACACCTTGCATCTGGAACTGTCGGATATTTATGGAATAACTGATTTCAGAAACTGCAGGACGTTAATGGCGGTTTTTCTGTCCCATTTTACCGTTTCATCAGTACTTTAGATTACATATATAGTTTGTACTGGAGTGCTATTTCCAAGGCGCAAAAAGTCCATAAACCAGACAGCAAAAGAAAAAGTGTCAGAAAAGTCATCTACTTCACCATTAGTCGAGAAAAGATCAAGAGAGATGCTCATAAAAATGGTCTTCGTCCACGTCAGCTCTTCCGCAATTCTTAACCAAAGAAGTTACCATTTGAAATGTTTTATCTATAGCACCTTATGGTCATCTAACCCCTTAAGTCCTGTCTGTGCCCAAATATACGTGCAATCCGATTTAGGAGAAAGTACTGATACTATTTTCACCAACAAAAACTTGAAACAATATTAATTGGATAGTTTGTCTATTACTGGTACGAGTCTGTGTTCTCTAATGTTACAGTAGTCACTTTGTGGATTATCAACAGAGCTTATGTTCTCTAATGTTACAAGAGTCACTATTGGATTATCAACATGATTCTATGTTCTGTAATGTTACGATACTCACTTTCTCCATTAACAAGATGGGTCTGTGTTCTTTAATGTTACAATAGACACTTTGTGCATTATCAATAGGAGTTTGTGCTCTCTAATGTTACAATAAACACTTTGTGCATTATCAATAGGAGTTTGTGCTCTCTAATGTTACATTAGACACTGTACATTATCAATAGGAGTCTGTGCTCTCTAATGTTACAATAACTACTTTGAGGATTATCAAGATAAATCCATGTTCTCTAATGTTACAATAGTCATTTTGTGGATTATCAATAAGAATCTATGTTATCTAATTTTACAGTAGTCACTTTGTGCATTATCACGATGTCTGTTTTCTAAAGTTACAGTTGTCACTTTGTGCATTATCAAAATGAATCCATGTTCTCCAATGTTACAACAGTCACTTTATGGATTATCAGCAATAGTCTATGCTATCTAATGTTACAGTTGTCACTCTTTGGATTAGAATAGTCAGTAATATATATTAAAGATTTTGTTGCTTTTTTACATTAATCAGAAATACTTTTGTAGTTAACAGCAATCAAACAAATGAATTAAGGGTATTATTTTGCCAGTGCTAAAATGGGGGTATGCTTGGAGCGTATGCTTCTAGATCGACGATTCTTGAAATATTAGGTAGAGGGAATCGTGTAATACGATCTCCCACCTGTTAAGGCGCTTTGGTTATCGTTATCTCGGGGATGATCGACCACGGTGTTATTGGCCGGATCGAGTAGTTAATAGTATAAAATATGAAATTTATCGATGGAATAACAGGGATCTGAGCAGCTGAGCAGTCATATAAAATAGAACAAACACGAGTCGCCGTATATAAAATATAACAATTTAATAAATTTTATAAACTGAAAATGAACATAATATTGGAATGATACACTTTCGCTGAGAGACAAAATTAAAAAAAAATTATGGGAAATACAATTAGCCATTCTGTTGTACCGATAAAACAAATTTCATCATAGAACGGAGTGAATGATCGAACTCAATTTGCCGGCATGTCAGCATAACCTGGTTGCTTCCTGTCCTTTCCAAATCAATGTTGGTGACAGGTCAGCGATACCGTATTTCTCCCCCCATTCTC
>JAECUM010041565.1:0-11767 GCA_016617855.1 Megalonaias nervosa
CGAAGCGTGAGTCTGGTACCATGCGTAGAAAGCTTCTCGTTGTTCGGTACGCATGTTGTCGGGGTCGTAGTAGTGAGCCTCAGGCAAATGGAGTAGAACGGCGTGTTGATTGGCTTCAGTATTGAAAAAGTGCGGAAAATAGCCTTTGGCCATTTCTGTCATGCCAAACGTTTTAGGCATGCGGCTCAAAGGCATAGCCAAGTAACTCATTGAATCTTTAAACTGTACTTGTCCCACTTGCATGGAAATGATTTTGACTCCGTTCAAAGTCACTTTCGGACGTTCGGTACTTTGTTCCGTATAGTATCTCAACAGAAATTGTCCATCGTATCCCGAGAAATTGTGAGCCATCACCGTGGCATGGCGATGACAATCTCCGTAACGTTCGATATCTTCTTGGCTCCACGTCTCGTCGATAGGGTTTAAGATCCATTGGGCAAAATCAGCCAGTGTGTTCGATCCCCGAAAGATTTTTTCACGTCCTCCAGGAATCTTGCTGCAGTAAGGGCAATGAGTCAAGATAGGCTCTTGGATGCACTTCTCGCACGCTCGGTGAGCCACGCAGAAATTAGGAATGTGAATACCAGTCTCTTGCATGCATTCGAAATCGAAAAAGATGAAATTCCCTTTCTTCTTCTGGTCATTCTCTTCTTCTTCTTCATGTTTGGAATGGTATTTTTGAATGTAGCATTGGTGTTCCAAGTCCACGGTTTGGCGACAAATGTGACATCGCTTCTTTCCTGAACAGACGTGCGCCTTGGCACTGTTGGTACGTATGCCTTGCCCACAAGTAGGGCACAATCTCAAGAGCTGACAAGCACATTTCTGCGGTGAACCTTGCGTCTTTAGGTGTTGTTGGTAACAGGCAGGACTGACAAACGTGCGCTGACAAGCAGAGCAATGCACTCGTTCTTGTCCTTCGTCCAGACACGGTGTAGAAGCTAAACATCCCTCACATTTCGATCCACAATGCTTGTGTTGCTCTCGATTGTTATAGCCATAGTCACATTTCTCACAGTAATAACTGTATGACAGGAATGCAGTGATACTGGCAATGGCATCAAAATGTTCATCGTGATGATAGACGTGAATGTATTTTCCGTCTTTAAAATCTTGACCTCGAAACAACACAGGTCCGCGCACTTCTTGAGGGTGAACTTTCAAGGTGTAACGTGGAGCCAAGACGTCTTGCAACTTTTGCATTTCAGGAATGCCACAGGGTGTGTCTTTAGCTAACCCCGCTTGCTGTAACAGAGTTCTGCTTCTTTTCGTTGTTTGGCTCGGTCCGATTGTTGAATAGTTTTCCAGGCTCTTTTCCATTCTACCGTATCGTTCTTGTCGGCATACGTTTGTCCCACCACGATGGCACGGGCTAAACACATCTTGTCTTTTGAATTGTTAATTTGGACGAGACTACGCTTGAGGTTACGCAAGTTGTCTACCAACATCAACTTTTTTTTACTTGTCCCTTGGGGAAGAGACACGTGGGTCATGTACAGTGTCGCTTTTCCGTCCGTGATGTGAAATTTGTCGTTGGATTGTTGTACGTGTTGAATCTTGTCCATGATTTTGGAAGGTGTCAATTCTGTTGGACTGCTAAACTCGATCCAAACGGGAGACTTCAAATTGTCGTGATGAATAGAAAGTCTCAAGCGATCGTCTTCTTTGGCTTGACATTGCCGTTTTAGTGTGGTTAACAAAGAATCCCACACATCGGTGATGAACCCTTCTGCTTTTTCCAAGGGTACGTCAGACTTGAAATCTTTAAACTTCACTGCGTACGTGTAGGCCGTGGTTCTAAATTTTCTGGAAGAGCGTTTGTCCGTCTCCCGAATATGGTAGTACTTTTCAGGGTTTACTGATGGTAGTGGACTTTGATTTGGTGTAGACTCTTTAGGCTTCGATTCTGGTTCACTCATCTCATCTTCAAAATCGCTGGCATGAATTTGTGCCAAGACTTCAGCTACTGTGCGAGGCGAAAAATCACGTTTCTGCCTTTTACTTTCTTCTCCTTTCTTTTCGAAATGATGCGATCGTTTCATCTTGATTGCAAAAAGTCAAATGACTACATGTGAAACACCATGAACCCCTATATATCTATGTCAGACCAGGGCATATATAAAGGGCTAGTGACTCCCCTCTCAGTATTCATTTCGCTCTCAAGCCGACCAGCACAATGGAAGAACCCACACAGATCGAACTTCTGATTAGAGCATTGCGAGGTGTGATAAGAAAGTTTTCTTCAGACAAGCCGACGGACTACTCTCCTTCCTTTCGAGATAAAAGTCAAGATACTTGCTATATCTGTCAAAAGAAAGGGCATTGGGCTACAGAATGTCCAGACCGTCAAAGAAGCAAGGCCAGTGTCAAAAGAAACAAAAGTCAAGATACCTGTTATCATTGTCAAGAGAAAGGACATTGGTCTTCAGAGTGCCCTAAGAAACAACAGGAGCAGGAGAAGGAGGAAGAAGAAACAGAGGTGACCTCGACAAAAGAAGAACCCCGACACGTTCAGAAAGAGAAGACAGAAAAGAAAAGAAGACGAGAAAAATGTGAGGAAGAAGAAGACGAAGAAGAGGAAAAAAGTGTAAAAGTGAAGAAATTGAAAAAACAGAGAGAGTGAAAGAAAAAAGAAACAGAAGAAATCTATGAACTTTTTAAAAGTGTTGTGTTGTGTTATGTTGTGATATTGAATTGTAAAAAATTTTAACAGAATAGACCAAACTGAAAAAAACGTACGTGTCTCTTGGTTTTCATTATTTAGAAATAATAAGGACCTACACTCATACACTCACAACACGTACATCATAGGGTTAAAGAAGGGATTTTGAGTTTTAATTGATTTAGGCAAAATGAATAGTCACTCTTTTCGAGAGTATTGGGTAGCCCTGAAAAGGACTGTTGAGTGTTTGTTTTTTCCTTAGAACAAACTCAGGAACGAGAATCAATTCGCTTTAACTGCCTTAAGCCTTTGCCACGGCCAAGGCCTACTTTTGGACTTTCTCCTGTCAATGATTTAGTAGAAATCACTAGGGGTGGTATCTCTGGTGTAGTCACAGGGTTAGGTTGTTTGGCTCGAGAAGGTCTTTTTCTCTTGGGTCGTAATAAAGAAGTCTGATACATTTGTTTCAGACTTCTTAACTCGGCCAAAATGTCCAAGAGTACCGTGACCGTTTGACTTTCGCTGTTCTCCTTCTCTTCTAGATTTTGTTTCTTCTCTACTGCTTCTTCTTCTTCCTGTCGTTTCCTTCTTGCCTCTTCTTCTTCTCGCTGTTTCTGTTCAAGAAGAAATGCTTGCTCTGCTTCTTTCTGCTGCTGTAAAAATTTCTCCAATTCTTCTTTCTGTCTTTGTTTAAAATCGTCGACACGTGGTAAAGAAGGAGAAAGTGGCGAAGGTACTGGTACTGGAACAAATTCTTGGGAAGAAGATAAAAAATCTACTAAATCCCAGTTGAAATCAACCTCTTAGGGAAGTAGCACTGTGTTCACTTTGGTAGCTGCTGCTGTACCATTACTTCTCGTCTCCACAGCCGGTGCACCCCAATTCACTGTCTTCTTAGGTTCCGTCATGTTTCACAAAACAATACCGCATCGATTCACTGCGCACAGACGCTAGTGTGCCTATATAGAAATGTGACGTCACAGGTAGCTCTCTTCGGATTGGAAGACAGACTCCGCGAAGTGACTGAATTTTGTAACGCGTGTTGGGATTGGTGAACCCTTTCAATCCGTTTCGATCCGGTCTTCCACTATAAATAAACGCGGTTCACTTTATTCCCTTCACCGGTTCTCGTCACAGAGAAGATGTTGATCGACGTAGAATCCTCTACTTTGGTATCATCGATGCTGTTCCGTACGGACTTACCCATGTATGTGAAAACAAAATGGACTGTCATCCGGATCACCGGTGCCACTATTTGGAAAAGAAGATGTTATGTGGAAAGACGAGGCTGTCTTAAGCGGACTCTCATCTACGGACCAGAAGTGAGACACAGTTTAAGACAAACTTTGAGAAATTTGAGGAAGAAAAGAAGACCTATGCGATGTCCTGTATGTTAACGGAATAGTGTTACCATCACATAACAAACAACGGCCCTTTTCAGGGCCACTTCCAATGCCTCGAAAAGATCTTAATTTTCATTTGGTCTCCACCCTAAACGAATATATATAAAACCCTTCCTCTACTAAAAAAAAAACACGAACGCTCTTGATTCGTGTTTGTTTATAGCCCTCTCTCAGGTAGCCTGACGTCACAGTACTTCTCTTTTTGCTACATTGTTACCAGTGTGACGTCATGCCACCTGTCGCTTATCGCTATACAAACCCACAGTATACTAGTCGCTCTACAAAATTTCCATTGACGCTATACAGGCCCAGGGTGTGCTAGTCCCTCTACCCAATTTCCATTGACGCTATACAGGCCCAGGGTGAGATTTTATTTCTTGACGCTATACAGGCCCAGGGGGGGTCTGTAATGCTAATTCCCATTGACGCTACGGTAACCCCATATACTACTGTTAGCAGATGAATTTCAGGTGTCTGTAAAATACATTGTATTGAAACAGTTTCTGAAATCCTTTGATGTATGTATGTATGTATGTGCTGTCATCTTCAAAATATTTTTATTGCATAATGAAGTAGTGTGATTAAACTCTACTCATCGCGGATGTATTTGTATTTGATAGGATAGTAAAACGATGAAATTTATCATGATTGGCATTGAAGAACTCCTGATCAATTAGAAATAATACTATGGTATGTGTGTGTGACTTTGATTTTTAACCTAGCTTTAACAATTTTAGTAATACAATGTATTATGTGTACAGTGTGGAACTTTATAGTGATGTATGGCACTGGGGCATCATGCCCGACCAGATCACATTATTCTGACACTAGGACGACCAGTCCTAAGATTAAACTCTTAATGCTGAGCGCCAAGCGAAGCAGCTGTTCTTACCATTTTAAAAAGTCTTTAGTATGACTCTGCCGGGGTTCGAACCCGCGACCACTCGTATCCATAGCGGACGCTCTAACCACTTAGCCCACCTCAAAGGTCAATGAAATGCAGTATCTTACAAAAACAATTTCACCTATATTTGCAACGATGCGCTTTAGCTCATGTTAGAATTATTTGAAAATCAGACTTTATAGGCTGCATCCGATGTAACACTTCAAAGTAAAATATCAGATAAAATGGGTAAAATTTAGCCATTTAGACCTATTATTCATTCGCGAAAGACAAGCACAATGTCGTCAGTTTCGCCAGACAATGTCGTTGTTGCATCAGAATCGATTGTACCAGAGATATGTAAAAATTGTTGAAAATAGTATACTCTTTCGTGGCTCATTTTCCAAGATAGTAATATCTTTAATCTATATTTTACCAGCAACGCAACATGGAGGGTTTTGTTTTTAACTTTTAATAACTTTGTGATAATGTTCACAGTGCGCAGTAAATATATACCTGATTTTATTATTTACCGCAGTAAATATATACCTGATTTTATTATTTACCTCTCTCTCTCTCTCTCACACACACACACACACACACACACACACACACACACACAAATGTACACACACACACATGTACACACACACGGATACACACACACACATACACACACACACGGATACACACATACACACACTGAAGCCTCTCATTGATCCTTCGGCACAGTGCGTGAGGTGTTACATTAAGCACACGTGCCGTGAAGTGTAATGTTATATTCATAAATACAATAGTACAACCTAAAATATCAACAGTCAGTAAAACTGGTTACCACTCTGAAGTCTTGCCTGTGTCTTTCCTACACATAAAGTGGAAATAAACAAGTGTGCATCCTTTATAACCTGTATAGAGGTGTCGCTCAGCAACAAGATCTTCCCTCAGGAATGAATCTAACTGACAACGGCATCAATTTTAGATGGCTATTAAATAATGAGTGGGAGAATATTTCCACAGAAAGATCAGATACTATTCAGGTGTTAGAAAGAGATTCGAGGTAGAGTATCAATTTTTGAATTGGGTAGAGGTTACCATGGCAACATTTACAGGTGATACTGATGTAAAATCAGTTCGAATAGATTTCTCAGAAATAGTTACATGTGCAGTTGTTTCTTTGGCATTTAGTGAGATTTCTGCAAACAATATTAGGATTTGGTGCAACAGCTTTCAAGAACAAATGATTCACAGCATAGTTCTAAAACATAATATAGAAATATTTGCCATTATTAAGTGGAACCGTATCGACGACAGGATAAGGAAAGCAATAAGTGACCATGAACACAATCAAAATGAATAGAGGAATTTATAAAAGAACAAAACATATTTGTATGAAGGGAACATTCGAATTACATTGCAACCAAATAAGATACTAAATTTTGCATGTTTAATAGTCAAAGACTGTGCAGAAATGTACAGAATCTTACACAATTTGTAGGCGTTTGAAAGCTCAAATTTTACAGACTTATCTCAACGTATTCAATAAAACTGGCGATTATTTAAATGACAACTATTGAACGTGTTTAGAGACTGTCCGTTACAAACATTTTTTTCTTGGGGCCTTTTTTTCATGCATCGCAAGTGGTCATTGTAATCAATTGCAAAATATACCATAAGCAGACTGAATATCAGAATGGAAGATGATGATGAGAATGTGTAAGGCTTTTGCTGTATATCTGTAAAGTATGTTTTCTGTGTCAAGTTAAATAGCATTAGATGCCAGAGATCTCTGACAGGGACATATGACAGATAATTACATTTCAATTCCGAGACGAAAACAGATGAGAACAAATGTACCACTATGTAATACAATTATCATACACTTAAACCTCATAAACAATCGTATCCGTATCGCACATTTACGTGGTCCTGTAAAATGAACATGATGCAGCTACTAGTTTTTGGTTCAAAGAGGTGTCGGTATGCACATAGGCAAGAATTTGGAGGATAATAATTTGGAATGAATCAAACAATGGAGACAACAAGTTGACAATACATTTACATCTATTAAACGGAGTGGCATTTAACATGCAACAAAAATTTTAGATCCACAAAAATATAAGCCAAAACCAAAAAAAGAACCCCTATAACGTAATAGATTGATCATTGCGGAAAAAGAAATTTGATACAGAGGATTTGTTGAGACATTGAGGAAGGGCCTTATCTAATACTATACATACAAAGCAAACAGGAAGGGTAGGATCAGGTGAGATATCTAACATTCAACAACCCCTAAAAGTAATTAAGCTGAAAATAAACAATGAGTTGGTTGATTTAGAAAGTTAAATGGAGGCAGGTTGGTAAAAATATATGTATGACTATAAGACATTACAATCTGAACTGGAAGACGTACAAGAAGATTAAAATAAAGAATTCCAACAAATTGAACAGGATTTAAAACAATACACAAATCAGTGATGTAACAACGGGAAAATTTCTGACGCTAATGCTCCGAGTTGCGAACATATGATTTAAAGTAGTATAGAGTTGTGGAATCCTAGCTCAAGAATGCTGACCTTATTTCCATTTATCATAAACCAACACCCTTCCTATCAACCCTCCACACCTAACCCTCAACTTTTCACCCCTACCCTGCAAGACAAATAGGTTCTAAAACATCCCCTTTCGTAATACAATTTGTTAATATTGTATGCATAACGGTACAGCCACAAATAACCTTTGTTCCCAGTTTTCAAAAACCACAACCTATCACCCAGTCAAAGCAAATCTGATCATAACAGCAAATTCAATGTCAATATCAAGTGGTTGTTTTATAAGTTTTCACAAAGCAGCAACCACATCAAAAAGCAAGACAAAATTTCTTCGTATGCAACTAGCTAAAGTCGCCTCTGTAAAATAATAAGATGTTTATCAGCATGGTGAGTTATTGTTGCTGTTCCATGTTGCCTCTGTTATATAAGCATATATATATATATATATATATATATATATATATATATATATATATATATATATATATACATATATATATATATATATATATATATATATATATATATATATATATATATATAGTCTCTATGGTCTGAAATGAAGTAATAGGAAAGACTGAAAACCAACAAGTTTTGTAAAATTCAGCAAATAATTTGTTTCCCTAGACTACAAAGTGACAATATAAAAGTAACTTACAGTGTTGCGAATTAAATTCCAAATAATCCTAATGAATAAAGTTCCAATAGACTTTAGTGATATTCCAAATAATTTCCAAAGCTGAAAGTGTCGATGTGCCTGTAGTGGCCTGCAATCTCCAATATAGTGATATACCAATGGCCTGAATTGTAATGATGTGCCAACAGTCTATTGTTGAATCACAGTAACATCCGCATCTTAACTAGTTCTAACAACTTAATTTAATGCAGCGTGGTAAATAGTTATTTATGGTGTTTTTATCGCTTCCCAGTTATTTTACTGAATATTACATATTTTTTTTAAAAAACAGAGCTCTTTCCGTATGCTTTACAATTTATAAATCCTAAACCTACAGCAAGAACTACGCAAGCTATCATGTAATGCATTTGCTCGCTGTACTTGTTTTATGTGGGCTACTTTTGATTATAATCTTGGTTTATCTCTTTATCTCTCATTAACATTTCTTGTATGGCCTTTTTAATTCTTGTGAACGTTTGCCAAGTTCAAATCTACATGGTTTTCTTCTTGTGAGAAGTTATCTTTTCATTGGTTGCTCCAGGTTCTTAGACATAATCTTCAGCTTTTCTCTTACAAACTTCCATTTATTTAGCAAGACAATCAACAATTCACGTACAAATGATTTTTAAGCTTGTTGCTCATTATTCAACAAGATACGTCAACTAAACTTTGGTCAATTTTAGCTCATTATTAGAACATGTTCAAAGGTGAAAGTAGAACAATTTTTGGCACCCACAGGGGACTAAACTGACTTGTGCAAACTTGGGCCATAATGCAAAGTACTGATAAATGCAGGATTCTATATTTGTGCCACGGATTCTGGACCAAATATGTGGAAAGAAGTGTAAAAACAGACGCTTTACTTTATAATGTGGAAAGAAAACAAAAACAAATAAGTACATTTCACATCATCAAGACATTTAAATGCTTTATATATTAAGGACGTTTTACTAATTTGTATACCAATATGATGGAACCTATCACATTTGTGTGATGAAATAATATAGTACATATAGATTCTTGGTTATCTAAACATACTGACTGAATATTATGCTTCGTCAAGCTGTGTTCAAAATTAAAGGCTGAGTTGCAATGGTAAAAATATTATTTTTCTTTATGTGTTGAAAAGCTATGATATATCGAGTACTTAAACGTCATCCTTACGTTGTGTCTAAGACAATACAATATTCGCAGTTACTAAAAACAGCCGGATTTTGTGAAGACGAGGTCAAATAGATGGTTGAGACTCTTAATAATATGACAGGTGAACCGATGAAAACTTCCATCAGTTAATGAAAGACTACATTGAATTATCTGAAAGCCTCATTGAAGCAGACACTGGTTTTGCAAAACCCCCATTTAAAACTTCACTCGCATTAATCGAAGTCTATGAATATGGCTCGTGTAATGTAACTGACATCGCGCAGTCATTTCCATCGGAGATCCATTGTTGAGAAATTATGCTCTCTATGTCCAATGATTTGGAAGGACAATTGATCATTCAATTATTATTTGTAAAAATAAATCTACTTTTAGATGTTACTGGCTATAATTGTTAATTCAGCTAGAATGAACTAAATTATAACTTCTTTCTCTTTAAACTATTTCCACTACATAACAACTGATAGAAAAAAATCACAAATGGGTAATGATTTAATATTAAATTTATGAAACTTACTGAATAATGTCCGACTTGTTCTCGCCAAGATTAGCAAAAACTGGACATTATTCAACGCATTTCATAAATTCAATATTAAATCATTACTCATTTGAGATCCTCTATATATCTTTTATAAATGTTACCAAAGTGTTAGTCAGATGTAATAGTTATAGCAAAAATTCTTACACCAAAGGAACACGCGCATCATCGATTATAAAACCCTAAGTATATTAACTTAGCATTATTTTCTGGGCTTTTCTTTCCAGAATCTTGATGACTTTTATGATAAAAGTGAACGCGAGGATAAAACTAAGCACCTTTTACTGACAATTTATCTAGCGATGGATTTCAAACTCCTTTACATCATCTCTAATTACAGGTGATGAATATAAACAACATATTAAGCGTGACTGAACATAGACGAGGATCAACATAAATCAAATCTCATTTACGCACCATTTAAAGAGCACTGTTTTACTATTAAGTTGGCAAAATTAATATTTTGCAAATTTTAGAAGACCAAAGGTTCTCAAAAGAGAGTGTAATACCGTGATTATATATCGAACAAAAATGAGACACAACTTTTATTGAACTTAGTAACTGAGATAAATTATTAAGTCTTTTCTTTGTTTTAAAATATTTTTAAAAAATTCGTCAATTTTCAGAACATAAGAGATACAACATATGCATATTATAAAGGTGAAAAAACTTAAAGTAAGGACATGCCCCAACTTTCGTAATTTATGTGTTCGTTTCTTTGCAGATAAACCAACAATTACGGTCAATGAATATAATTACAACATTGAAACGGGATATAATTTGACTCTGCATTGTTCTGTCAACGGGCGTAGTAGTGCGGTAAAACGGGTAGAATGGTTGAAACAAGAAAGTTCTCAATACAGGAGTCTTCAATCCTCCACAAGGGTGTTCTGGGACATTTCAAGCCCTTCGTTGAAAATTATTAATGTTAGTTTAGATGATGCTGGAAACTATACATGCAAGGGAATGACAGAATTTGGAACGACAGAGAGTCAGCAAATCAGTGTCCAAGTATTCTGTAAGTATTGATTTACTATTCAATTATTAAGGACATTTTTATTTTTCAAAAATGTTCCTTTTCCTTTAAGCACTCCTGCTATTAGAGAAGAGCCCAATTAGCGTGCAACCTTAAAGTAAATATATCCGTACAGGTCACCAATATTTTTTGTAAATTTTTTAAACATTGCATCATTGCTTTAATATAGAATAAATCCAAGATTGATGACCGTTGCTCCTTTTTGGGAATCATCTCAGTATCCTTAATTTGAATTCCTCTAGTACTTGAGGAACATCAAACTTGGTGAATCGCCACTGCATGCAGGATTTCAGGAGTGAAATGTTCAAGGTTGCAGAATACGGTTGTATCTTGTTTCTCGTATATATTAAAGTCTTTCTTTTTATCATATCTCCAATGAATAGGTACATAACAGTATTATTGATTTTGTATCACAAATTGAACTAGCCAAACCCCAGTAAATCTTTAACTTCTCAAAAGGCTTCCGTCTCTCAACCTTGGATTTCTAATGAGTCGGGGGCTGAGTTGAATATAATATATTCGAACCCTTACTTCCATCAGAGTTAACTTAATTTTAACCTCATGGTCAGTTCTCATGATACTTTAACTGTAATGGTCATTTCCACTCAAATACAAATTATGCAATTAAAGAAATGGAGCAATGTAAGACGTAAGGAATAGCAGGAAATGATTGATACAATTATCAGTAAGAATATTGCATTGTTTGTAATTAAATTAGATGCAAATGTTCTGCGTGATTAACATAACCTATCTATAAGGTTGATATTTTATAAATATAACCAATATTAATAACAAGTTCAGAGAGAGAGAGAGAGAGAGAGAGAGAGAGAGAGAGAGAGAGAGAGAGAGAGAGAGAGAA
>JAECUM010041568.1:0-12325 GCA_016617855.1 Megalonaias nervosa
ATGTTTTATGTCCGTAATCCTTCCTGCACCTATCAATACATCATTCCTGTCGCAGACATGGCCGTAAGCGCTTAGCTCATATTGAAGACAAGCCCTCTCTGTTCTATACGTGCTGCGAACGAAAGGTTGTCTCTGGGACACGCATATATAATAAGAACAGCGCGCAGGTCCACCAGTTGGCTGAGGGCACAGAGGACTAAATATACAGAAAATCCTGTGAGGAACTTTACCAAAGATCAACATGAATGCAACGAATTTTGCAATACTTCTTGTTCTGAGCTTTCTGGTCATAAACTTCGTCGCAGTTGAGGGTAGGTGGCAAATTTAATTCGTCTGCAAAAAATAAAAAATATTCTGAAAGCTATAACTGCGAAAAGAATGAGGTTCATTTGCTTACATTGTAACATTCAATCATACGAAACGATTATTTTAATAAAGTATCATGCGTGGATGCTTGCCTGACATAATTCGACTAATTCCGAATGGAAAATAATGTGAAGCAATATGGAAAAAAAAATCTGCACTTATTTAATTTGTAACTTTATCCTTAGTATTAATTTTGATTAAAAATACTTTATCTCTTCACCATTATATTCTTATGCAATCACTTTCAACCGAAAAGAAATTGAAACTTTGATTAGAGTTTGTTCGTTGTAAAAAAGAAAACAAAAGAATTGAAAATGTATGATAATGGCAGAAGAATATTGTTTTGTGGAGATATAAATATTGTATCATTAAAGACATATTATATGTAACATATGGCATGAACAGTGGTAAGTAAGGAGGGTGAAAATTTAAGATTTTAAAACAATGTTGTGAGATGAATACGTAAGTTTTCTTACTAGAATTTATCCAATCGAGAGCACCGGATACTGCGTAAATAATTCTAAACTGGCAAATCATTGATCAGCACTCGACATCCAGCCGTTCTTTCTTTCCCAGAATGGCGTAACTAATCTATTTGGGGTAGAGGCGGAGGAGAGTGGTAAGCATTGTTGGAGGGGTAAACATGTTTTAAAAGTTGTTTTAACCAGTTTCATTATATTTTGCAATCGAAATGGTTTATCGTAGGAAAACGTGACCATACAAATAGATGACAAACACTGAGTAAAATAAGGCAATTGTTAGAAGGTACTTTTCCAGTGAATTGCTACAGCTTCCTATTGTGAGCACATGAAACAATCACGTGAAGGTTTTAACAGTCATTTCCGACTGAGAAAAAAAGCCCGGCAACGTGGTGGTTAGGATTCTTATTATTGGAATCAAAACTAAACATATGTTCAAGATAGAAGTAATAGTTTACAAATTGTAATGATTTTTAAATGAACTTAAAAATAAATCCAACAAAAATAAGTTTAGAATGAGTCTAACTTAGTGAAAATGTCTCTTCATCTTGATGTTCGGCTTTCTGTGTTAAGAAATATTTGTCGTAGATATTGAATTCGTTTATTTTTACCCGTGATACAAGAAAACAAAAAACATGTGCTTCATAGTTTGCATCACAATTAAACCTTTTGTATGACATAACTGGTTGCGTTATCACCAAAACACGAAACAAATTCATTCTTCAAATCATATTTTAAAGACAACAGAACTGTTAATAGGGTATAGGTCGATATTTGCTGATTGTCAGACAGTCAAGTTTTAAACACTTTGCAAGATTACTTAGTTCAGATAGATAGATAGGTATGTAGGTAGGTAAGTCAGTAGGTAGATAGATAGATAGATAGACAGACAGACAGACAGGTAGGTAGGTAGATAGATAGATAGATAAATTAAAAGAAAGACAGACTATTTCAGGCTCTAAGGTAGAAATTATAATCCATTTTATATACAGCTCAAATAAAAAAAACTGCTCACAGACGCAAGGCATACTGGTTAAAATCTAATCTTGGAATAACAATTCATTTGGAAGTCGACTAATCATATTAAGTATGATTTATTTAAGAACAAGTGAAATTATTTACCTGCAAATTGGAATATTAAATTACGAGAGTTGTCTTCGCGCTATTATTAGTATTATTGTTTTGGGAATATTCACATTCTTGGGTTTGCAAACGTTGATAGTCTTTCAGTATGTTTAAAATGTATATCTTGTGTATTGTTGTAGTTTTGGTTTGATCGTGTAATTTATTTTTTCATACATTTAAAACAAGAAGCAGGAATTTAGAAAATAACATATAAATTATCGTTAATAGAATCTAATGAATCTTCTGTTTCCGCCCTGACGTAGATGACTGAATCAGCAATTTGAACTGTGCCAGCATAATGTGACACATTCGTTGTGTGATTTCCATTTATGATGATTTAGAAATTAATTTTTATCAACGTTTACCGTGTCCTCCATACCAATGTTATATAGCCAATGGTTGCTTGCTTGAGGTCCGAAGACAATCCATCAAAGATGATACGTCCTGTTATAATGATTAAACAAAGAAAAAAGGTTTATTAATCACATGGACAAGTCAATGTAGCAGATCCAGCCGTCAGGGCTTGATTCCAATAATACCCGTACAAATAATACACGGGTTGGCATTATTTTCTTTTAAAAATTTACCCCAGTTTTGAAAACTGCTTATTATCACCACATAGGAATACTAATTTAACTCTGCTCAAATTTAGAGCGAGTAATTTTAGACTCCCACGAGAAATATGGCGTTGGAAAACTATATACCACATCATGACAGAAAAGTGTCACCTTTGTGAGAAAAAAACAGTATTGGTAATGATTGCCACTATTCGTTCATCTGTACGTTGTTTTTTCCAAGTGAAAGATCTCATGTTTTAAATCTTATTTGGATATTAGATCAAATGTTGTGAAATTTAAACTACTACTCCTTTTTTCGTTGTAGGCCAGTTATTTGAGTTAATCTTGTTACAAGTCAGCTATATATAGTTTCTATGATAAGCAACCACTTCCAGATATTTGTCACTGTGTATGCGCGTAAGCATCCTCGTTCACAGTTGCAATGAGTGATGTCTAATAAAAAAAATTGCTGCAAAATCGACATTAAATGTATTTTTTGCTCATTTATTATATTACATATGATAGAAAATCTGGTTGTTTTTCATTACGAATTTGCTGAATATCTGTCCTAATAATGTGCAATCTGGCTGAAAAAAAAAAATTTCAAAAAACGTAGAAATATCGATATGAACGTAGAAATATCGATATGAGTGATAAGTGTCTTTCCATTTTTATTCCCAAATAAGCATACAGGCTTTTTCTGTATGAATGCCAAACGTGTTTCATATTCAACGTATTTCCTCCGCGTATCAATTATTTATGTTTCTCAAATGCTACTGGCCTTAAAAATAAAATTTTGTTCTGGTTGTAATACGGCTTCTGGCTCGAGGCCATATGATTCGGCAGCATATACATCTTTGTATTTAATTGCTGACCTGTCATTTTTATTATCCGTTGTTGCGGTGCATATTAGTCATTCGGATGATAGAGTACGATAACCAATAAAATAGAAAGCGTGTACTTCCTGACCGACCATGACCTGTAATCGTAACGTATAACGGTAAACGATGAATGATAGTTTTATTATTTCCTTATTTGCGGGGCCGAATCCTTACGAAAAGCCGAACACGTGCAGTAAGTTCACATATGGTGGTTACAATTTTGTCACGGTATATAATTGCATATGCTATGCAGCACGTCTGCAAAACAGTTTAGGCTATATACTACACAGGACATACATACCAAAATCAATCCACTGAAAAGCGGTTCAAAAAGGATATTTACTTATTGTGATGGCCTTTATATAGGCCTACGGTCTAATTTGGACGAAGATTCACGAGTACTAAATATTCCTTGAAAATGATTTTCAAATAATATCACTAATCTAAAATAAGTTCATTACTTGAAATGTAACTTTCGTTACCGTATTAAATACTTTCTCTCTAATACTAAAGCCTCTTGTAAGGTTTCAGCACCGTAGCAAATGAATATTTCAAATTAGTATTCACTATGTTTGTGTCTGTGCCTGTGTTTGTGTAACTGAGAAAATTGACAGACCGGAATACTAAATGAAACAAAACACATGCCTATTAAGCACAAGTAAGATCCAACAAAGATGCTAATGCATCTGTTTAAGAATGTCATTACTTGAAACTTATTTGGTCTATGGATTAAAATGGAAAAGCAAATTCTCAATGTCCATGAGGGGTTGTCACATATCCTTAACAAATCGTCTAACCAGTCCTTTTCTCAATGTACATAGCTAATTTGTGTATGTATCCCAAAATGTAGGTAACATAACTATTGCTTGATTTCGAAAATTCATAGTTTTATCATCAAAACCCGACATATCAATAATAATAATAATAATAATAATAATAATAATAATAATAATAATAATAATTTTATTTCATAGGCATCTGCTTCTTCTACACATGCCAAAGACAGTGTGTATATGATCGCCAACACGGATTTGCCGAGGAAGCTTTCCGTCACCTGTGGCAACGTGTTTGCCCCTTCCAATATCTCAGAGCAGGATACAAAGCTTGTTGTGTTACATTTGGACAATATTGATCACAGTCATCTGATAAAAGGTAAGCAACAAACAAGTTTATCGTTCGTTCAAATGTGCTTCACGGGTCCTTTACCTTAGCAGATAGTCTTGGATTTATGAGGATGACCACTAATATTTAACCAAGAGACTCTTCAACTTGGCTATTAAATAATTTCGGTTCTTTTGTGTCATTAAGACTTAATATCATCCGCCATATATTGATATATTTCACAACGTTTAATCGTATAAGGAGGAGAATATTATGGCCTTTGTTCTAATCGTTTGCATTCAATATTGTAGGCCTAGCAATCTCCAACTGCAAATGTATGAAGTAAAATGTTTAAACAAAATTTAAAACTCAAATATCCTATGATTATTGTAAAATTTCTGACCACCTTAGTAAGGAAATTACATCATTAATTATAATAGTAGTAGCTTCATCGTTGACCATTAATCGTGAAGTTATGTTCAAGGTAATTATGTGAAATTCGACTGAATTACAATGATTCACTGTCCGCAACAAAAAATGTTCTAACATTCATTAAGGTGAGCTTTTCATTTGGAACTTTGGCAATGGCGCTCATCGCCTTGCGATGGAATAAGACCACGAAAAAGGAAAGACAACTCGGACGCCCTTAATGTCTTCAAAATATAATAGTAAAAAATCTCCTTGCTGTTTCACTTAGTGCATATTGAAATAAATGTTTACTAAAATTATTGTGCCATTTTATTGTTATTTCATTTTTGTGTTGTTATGACGCCGGAAATTGTAACAGGAATGTATAATTTGTAAACAAGAAAAAAGCCTTTGGCAAAAGGACCAGTCACTGCATATTATTTCTGAATAATGTTATATTCTCTTTTAAAACATATTTGTCTGAATTCAAGTATTTACAGGAGTTTTCAGTATGACTATATCCTTTACGCCTTCGGCAATACACTATTCAATACAAACAAACCTCAAGAGAAATTTTACTTTTCCCTACAAAACAGGAAATGTTTTAACTGTACAATGCAGAACAATATAGAATAAATTAATCTAGCCGTTCATTCTAACGCGCCTCGTTCTCATCTTTATTTCAATTCTATTTCCTTTATTTCAGAGCAAGTTTGGTCAGGAATATCTTCCTAGGGGACTCATGGCAACACTCAATAAATACATGTCTTCTTTTTGTAACTGTGCTGAAAACAAACATTGCAATTTTCTCTCCGAAATTTAGAAAACGTTGTAAATTTGTCCAATATAACCTTTAAGAATTGTAAAGCCGAGCCAATACGAACAGAAACATCCTTCTGATTTGGTTTGCTCAGTAAATATTTCTTTTTGTATTTTCCACTGAATTTATAGTGCACAAGTTATACCTTCATTTACGTGGTTAAATCTGCAGAATTTTACGAAAATCGCCCTGCTGATGTTTACAGTCTTGTCTTGAGTGCTTCAGTTTGTTTATCATTCAGTTCTTGTGAAGATTAAAGTACTGATAATTTGTCGAGAAATCTTGAACCGAGAATAAAATGCTTAAATCACTTTGTAAAAAATATTTTGAAAACCTATGTATTTATTTTGTGATCGGAATAAATGTTTGCAAAAGATGTGGACATTATTCGTTTGTTGAAGAAGTACAAGTTTTTGTAAACATAAATACAAACCATTAGCTTTATTTAATCGTCGATAGGAGTGACTAACAATTTATTGTAATCACACTGTGATGATTACTAACGAATGCTGAACTTAAATTATAAAACAAGAAAGAAGAAATATCAACAGTTTGTGTAAATTGATTTTACTACTTAATATTTATTTTGTGTACATAATAAATATGTTATAAAAATGAATTGGAATTACACTTTCTTTTCTTTTTAGAAAAAGGAAAAGCTTTCTGATAGTCGAGTCTTCGTTGAGATAATAATTAATTATACTCATATACAGGAAACAATGAACATGGGGGGGGGGAGAAAATAGATTTAGTTTCACGTGGGCTTCATTTTAAATTTATCAAATACGTCATCAGTGTGGTTTATTACATCAATTACGTCGGCTCTATAGCGGTATTAAATTAAAGGAATTGAAACATGTCGAAAACTTCTCGTAATAACGTGATTACTGAAGCAAAAAATGTCGGCAATGTTTCTATTGGTAATGTGTAGGATATAAAAAGACTATTAAACCGATCTTTATCTGTCATTTTCTCCCTGACTGATGTAAAGGTTTTACATCAGTCACAAAGAGGCAAAATAGCAGAGAACTTCATCAAAATGCTGGGTCCTGTCTGATATAGAGTCACCTACAGAAAGGGATCAAAGTGAATTATGTTCAATGTTTATCCAAAAATTTGTGATGAAATGGTTTCTAATTTGCGTTACTTGAGAGAAGCAGTTTCTCTGAAAACGAAGAATTCTTTGGTCAAAGGCGAGCCATAATTCTGTAATAGGTTTTTACTCATACAGATGCAACTTTCACATTTAAAATGTCCTAAAATAAAGACTGGTGGTTACTGCATTATGCTCGTTATCAAGTGTGGACGAAAGGGCAGGCGGCATAGGTGATACTCTTGTATCTGGTGGATTTTAGTTTGTTACAGTAGTATTCAGGAAATTGAAGTAAACAAAAATGTACTAATCGGTGTTATTTAATCATCAAAAGGAGAATGGTTTTCTTTCGTTGTGTAACTTAGGCTCAGTTCAAACATCCAAAACTATGAACAAACTACGGAGGCGATGCAAAACGAATGCTCCATCTCACATAAGACTTTGCCCACATAGCATCAAAGGAATTTGATTGATACGTGTTAATTTTAATGCCACATAGCATCAAAGGAATTTGATTGATACGTGTTAATTTTAATGCCCACATAGCATCAAAGGAATTTGATTGATACGTGTTAATTTTAATGCCACATAGCATCAAACGAATTTGATTGATACGTGTCAATTTTAATGCCCACATAGCATCAAGGGAATTTGATAGATACGTTTTAATTTTAATGCCCACATAGTATCAAAGGAATTTGATTGATACATGTTAATTTTAATGCCCACATAGCATCAAAGGAATTTGATTGATACGTGTTAATTTTAATGCCACATAGCATCAAAGGAATTTGATTGATACGTGTTAATTTTAATGCCCACATAGCATCAAAGGAATTTGATTGATACATGTTAATTTTAATGCCCACATAGCATCAAAGGAATTTGATTGATACGTGTTAATTTTAATGCCCACATGGCATCAAAGGAATTTGATTGATACGTGTTAATTTTAATGCCCACATAGCATCAAAGGAATTTGATTGAAACGTGTTAATTTCAATGCCCACATGGCATCAAAGGAATTTGATTGATACGTGTTAATTTTAATGCCCACATAGCATCAAAGGAATTTGATACGTGTTAATTTTAATTCCCACATAGCATCAAAGGAATTTCATTGATACGTGTTAATTTTAATGCCCACATAGCATCAAAGGAATTTGATTGATACG
The DNA here is from genome assembly GCA_016617855.1 of Megalonaias nervosa. Classification (NCBI taxonomy): domain Eukaryota; kingdom Metazoa; phylum Mollusca; class Bivalvia; order Unionida; family Unionidae; genus Megalonaias; species Megalonaias nervosa. The sequence continues at coordinate 8,006 of JAECUM010041568.1, forward strand.
TGTTAATTTTAATGCCCACATAGCATCAAATGAATTTGATTGATACGTGTTAATTTTAATACCACATAGCATCAAAGGAATTTGATTGATAGGTGTTAATTTTAATGCCACATAGCATCAAAAGGAATTTGATTGATACGTGTTAATTTTAATGCCCACATAGCATCAAAGGAATTTGATACGTGTTAATTTTAATGCCCACATAGCATCAAAGGAATTTGACTGATACGTGTTAATTTTAATGCCCACATAGCATCAAAGGAATTGGATTGATACGTGTTAATTTTAATGCCCACATAGCATCAAAGGAATTTGATTGATACGTGTTAATTTTAATACCACATAGCATCAAAGGAATTTGATTGATAGGTGTTAATTTTAATGCCACATAGCATCAAAAGGATTTTGATTGATACGTGTTAATTATAATGCCCACATACCATCAAAGGAATTGGATTGAAACGTGTTAATTTTAATGCCCACATGGCATCAAAGGAACTTGATTGATACGTGTTAATTTTAATGCCCACAGAGCATCAAAGGAATTTGATACGTGTTAATTTTAATTCCCACATAGCATCAAAGGAATTTGATTGATACGTGTTAATTTTAATGCCCACATAGCATCAAAGGAATTTGATACGTGTTAATTTTAATGCCCACACAGCATCAAAGGAATTTGATTGATACGTGTTAATTTTAATTCCCACATAGCATCAACGGAATTTGATTGATACGTGTTAATTTTAATACCACATAGCATCAAAGGAATTTGATTGATACGTGTTAATTTTAATGCCCACATAGCATCAAACGAATTTGATTGATACGTGTTAATTTTAATAAAACATAGCATCAAAGGAATTGGATTGATACGTTTTAATTTTAATGCCCACATAGCATCAAACGAATTTGAATGATACGTGTTAATTTTCATACCACATAGCATCAAAGGAATTTGATTGATACCTGTTAATTTTAATGCCACATGGCATCAAAGGAATTTCATTGATACGTGTTAAGTTTAATGCCCACATAGCATCAAAGGAATTTGATTGATACGTGTTAATTTTAATGCCCACATAGCATCAAAGGAATTTGATACGTGTTAATTTTAATGCCCACATAGCATCAAAGGAATTTGATTCATACGTGTTAATTTTAATTCCCACATAGCATCAAAGGAATTTGATTGATACGTGTTAATTGTAATGCCCACATGGCATCAAAGGAATTTGATTGATACGTGTTAATTTTAATGCCACATGGCATCAAAGGAATTTCATTGATACGTGTTAATTTTAATTCCCACATAGCATCAAAGGAATTTGATTCATACGTGTTAATTTTAATGCCCACATAGCATCAAAGGAATTGGATTGATACGTGTTAATTTTAATGCCCACATAGCATCAAAGGAATTGGATTGATACGTGTTAATTTTAATGCCCACATAGCATCAAAGGAATTTGATACGTGTTAATTTTAATGCCCACATAGCATCAAAGGAATTTGATTGATACGTGTTAATTTTAATGCCCACATGGCATCAAAGGAATTGGATTGATACGTGTTAATTTTAATGCCCACATGGCATCAAAGGAATTTGATTGATACGTGTTAATTTTAATACCACATAGCATCAAAGGAGTTTGATTGATACGTGTTAATTTTAATGCCCACATAGCATCAAAGGAATTTGATACGTTTTAATTTTAATGCCCACATAGCATCAAAGGAATTTGATACGTGTTAATTTTAATGCCCACATAGCATCAAAGGAATTTGATACGTGTTAATTTTAATACCACATAGCATCAAAGGAATTTGATTCATACGTGTTAATTTTAATTCCCACATAGCATCAAAGGAATTTGATTGATACGTGTTAATTTTAATACCACATAGCATCAAAGGAGTTTGATTGATACGTGTTAATTTTAATGCCCACATAGCATCAAAGGAATTTGATACGTGTTAATTTTAATGCCCACATAGCATCAAAGGAATTTGATACGTGTTAATTTTAATGCCCACATAGCATCAAAGGAATTGGATTGATACGTGTTAATTTTAATGCCCACATGGCATCAAAGGAATTTGATTGATACGTGTTAATTTTAATGCCCACATAGCATCAAAGGAATTTGATACGTGTTAATTTTAATGCCCATATAACATCTAAGGAATTTTATTGATACGTGTTAATTTTAATGCCCACATAGCATCAAAGGAATTGGATTGATACGTGTTAATTTTAATGCCCACATAGCATCAAAGGAATTGGAATGATACGTGTTAATTTTAATGCCCACATAGCATCAATGGAATTTGATTGATACATGTTAATTTTAATGCCCACATAGCATCAAAAGGAATTTGATTGATACGTGTTAATTTTAATGCCACATGGCATCAAAGGAATTTGATTGATAGGTGTTAATTTTAATGCCCACATAGCATCAAAGGAATTTGACTGAAACGTGTTAATTTTAATGCCCACATAGCATCAAAGGAATTTGATTGATACGTGTTAATTTTAATGCCACATGGCATCAAAGGAATTTGATTGATAGGTGTTAATTTTAATGCCCACATAGCATCAAAGGAATTTGACTGAAACGTGTTAATTTTAATGCCCACATAGCATCAAAGGAATTTGATTGATAGGTGTTAATTTTAATGCCACATAGCGTCAAAGAATCGGATTGATACGTGTTAATTTTAATGCCCACATGGCATCAAAGAAATCGGATTGATACGTGTTAATTTTAATACCCACATGGCATCAAAGGAATCGGATTGATACATGTTAATTTTAATGCCCACATAGCATCAAAGGAATTGGATTGATACGTGTTAATTTTAATGCCACAAAGCCTGCTAGTTACTATATTATAAACCAAGAAAAAATCGTTTCTTTATCAAAGTCTCGCTACACACATTTTTAAAACGTCCCCCAATTCTCGGCGAGGGGGGGGGGGGCTGCACAATAGCTTGCATCCTGTTAGGAGGCAAAACAAGACATATTCAATGCAAATGTTTTTGAAGATTATAGCAACAAACAAATTGTATTTCAGATATTTAATATTTTTTTCATTATCTGTTTGGGCAATATTACCGTACTGCTATAAACCCAGACTTCAGATTTACAATATGTAAATATAAAACAACGAGGACACTTTTCATCAATGTACAATTTATTACTTCCAAGTGCATTGAATATTACAATATTAAGAGTTTTCTATTTTTTAAATATGTGTTTAGGATTCAGTCAATCAGTCAATCAATCAATCAATTGTATTTCCTCCATAAAGAGAGTTTATTTACAAATATGGAGAGCAATACGAAATGATAGAAGTACACTTGTGATACAAAGACGACAAACTGGAATGAACGGAACTGAAAACAGTGAAGTTGTGTTCTGTCCAATCTATTTTCAAAGTCAGTTCTTAAGGGTCTTTTTGTGACTTTGACTCGTCATTTCTTTGGCTAAGTTCTATGTGCAGCTTAAGTGCAAACTTGTCAAACAAGTGCCAGTGAAGGTCGTTGATAGTTCGTATTGTCAATACAACATGCTGGAGAAGGTCGGTATACTGCTGACCACATATTTTTGACAGTGAATAACATGATGACCTGGGTTCATAGCCACAAGAATGCTATAAACCGGGTTAATTTGCGTTCATAATTATTCTTCGCAATGCAGTACAGAGTGGAAGGGCACATTTGTGCATGAAAGTGTCGAAATCTTTTGTAAAAATAAAAAAAATAAAAAAATCATGATATCTATAGTCTATTAATTCTGGTCATTTTGCGACACTGTATGTTATAAATTGGTTCGCTGACGTTAAACAACTTATCTAACAGTTGTAGTGGCTCCAACATAAAGACCCAGTCTACATAACCAATAAGGTCTTATCATTGAAATGATTATATAGGTTTAAAATATAATACAACCAGTCAATTATCAATTAAAAAAAGACAAATACACAGAAGGACTTAGCGTTGAGCTTTGGAGACTCTTCCATAAGATTCCATGACAGACTTATGAAGAAACGAGAAACATTTGCTAGTGTAGCCTCTCAGCAAATACTCTTCACGTACTTTAATGTCCTTTTACCCACTGTAACGTACTAATGAAACAAAAGCTCATTTTAATTCTTTCTTTTATAATTCTTTCTTTATTTATATACAGTAGACATGTTCACATAGCCATGTAATAACGTCACTTTTCTTAATAATACCTGATATTCCTTATCATCCACTGATCTTAGAATCTAGGCCACACGAGATGCTTATATATATATATATATATATATA
>JAECUM010041569.1:0-19545 GCA_016617855.1 Megalonaias nervosa
TATATTCTCCCCGTAGTTTTCTTGTCTATACAGATGTAACCAGACAGAAAGCTTAATGTTTGGGGCATCTTTATGTTAATAGATCAGGTTGCATTAACAATAAAATCTTAAAAAATGTCTCAGATTTTTTCATTACGATCGGAAGATTCTGGTTGCATGTTTATATTTTCTGCTCGATATTTTGTAACTTAAAATGTTGTTTTTCAAGTCATGCAAGACATCGAATCTCAGGAGAGTTTGTTCACAAACTTAGAATCGCTTTCCTTTGGTTTGGATCTAAATTAATCATTATTTACTGTACTATGTATCAATGCATGGGGGGGGGGGTCTGGATGAATAAAGAAAAAAACACACTCACAACTAGCTCAAACAAATATTATGTATTAAGTGCATGCGGCTCAGTAGCCAATTAAATTAATCATTATTTACTGTACTGTGTATCAATGTGGGGGGGGGGGGCTGAATGAGTAAAGAGAAAAACCACACACACAACTAGCTCAAACAAAAATTATGTATTAAGTGCATGCGCTCAGTAGCCAATTAAAATGAGAACACACCTACTAAACCCCACCTTAATCTTGACAAATTTCAATAAATGATAACTTTTGCGAAACTCACCATAATGCATGCCTGATATATCAGCACAACTTCACTTCATGGTCATAAACAGTGTCAAACATAGATCTAAGATGTCTCATTAGCGCAACTATATTGGGGGATATTGCACTTCCAAATCAACAAACTCAAGGACAGCTGACTCTTTAATAAGTAAATGCACACGAGATCATCGGTGTGTGCTTATTATGATGAGATTAAACTTTACATAAATTAACCTACAAAAATAATATATTAAGGTGCACAATACAAGTTTTACATCATAGGGTATTTTATTTCTTTATGGTATATGAAACAAACATTTCAAGATTCATCGAATTGCAAACCGCATTTAGACAAAGCTATAATTTATCTACTTTGCACATCATGTACTCTTTTTCACGAGTTTTGAGGTTTGCATGTGATCATTTGTTCTATTATGTTCCCTAATGCTCAGCCAAGCTTATTTACATATAAATCATCCACCTATACGAAGCATTTGTTTGTGAGAAAAGATAGCCTAACCTGCAAATCTGAGCTGAGTCAATTAGACCCTTTTCGATGTATGCACGTTAAAAGCAACTATACATTCTCCACATTTTAGTCCACTTTGTGACTGCATACCCTTCTTTTTTCCCCAAATGTTTACCTGTATTACCTGTATTATGCAATATTGTGAAATCATGCATGTCATACAATAGCATATGACCTGACTATGGTTCACATGTAAAGAGATAAGGAGGTGCTAAATAAGCTTAATTAATATGGTGGAACTATAGCTAGATGTGCAATGCTTAGGTTATCTTCAAACATTTGATACGTACATGGTTATGCAATAATAAGAAACATCAATTAGGGAATACACGGATTTTGCACAAGTCAATTCCTTGACATTGTATCTGAAACACACATTGATTTAGCAATGTAACGTAACATATACTGAATATTTTGCTGAAAGAGAGATTCTAAACTATCACATTTTAAACACAAATGAGCTTACGAATTTGACTATTCTGAGCTGCCCACACAGTCACCTTCATTATTCCACACTTTGTGCTTTCAAGATCAAATCCGTGTCCAATATATAGCAGTCAATTTAATTATGCGTGGTCTATACTTTTTCTGCGGCAGTTAGTGGGACAATATTCTCATGTTTTGGTACCTTGTGTCAGTATATGTATTAATACAAAGACTTTTTTGCCTCAAACAACCTTTCAGTTAAGGTGACCATTTTACTTTAATGCCTTAGATTGCTCTAAGAAAGCTTTGATTATTGAATTCCTTTTACCTCATTTTCCTCAAAAGAAAATTATATTGTCTTTACCCTTTTTCTTTGTGCCATGTTGGTACAATAATCGCATGTGCAAATACTAACACATTAAATTTCGTTTTACTGGGTTATTCTTGCATGCATTGTCAAACACAGCATTTGGATTTATTCAAACAATATAACGTTTGATTTGTTAAGCACCAATTAATGCTGTGTGAACAAGGTTTTAAAACTTTCAACTATCTGATATCTGAATATAGATAAAATGTGCTAATCAGTCTTTGCCATATCTATCTATCTATCTATCTATCTATCTATCTATCTATCTATCTATCTATCTATCTATCTATACAAGTATTTGTGTGTGTGTGTGTGTGTGTGTGTGTGTGTGTGTGAGTGTATGCGGCTTTGTCTGTCACTGTGTGTTTACTTACCCCGTAGGAAATACCGGAATGTTCAAGCCAGTACACCGACACTGCGGGTTTGCCACAATCTGCCATTGTCAAAGTGGCAATCAAAGTGTTTTCTGAACGAATGATCTTTGGCCTGCAGTGAGTGGCTGGTGGAACTAACAACATTAAAAGCAACACATTTAGTCTACGATCTATTCTCTAATAACATGCACATATATAATCTGTTTTAAAATCTCTAGGAATATTCTAAGCTACCATGTAGCATATTTTTCTACATGATCTAATGTGATTGAAGTTACCTGCAATATTTGGGGCCCCGAATGGCCGAGTGGTCTAAAGCGCTCACTGTTACGGATCACTGCCATCTCACGTCTGTCTGCGTGTGTTCGAGTCTCGGGCTCGGCCAATGTGGGTATGTGAGAAAGCTTGCAGGTAGCTTCTCGTGGGTCGGTGGTTCTTTCCGGGCTTTTCCTGGGTTCTTCCTCCACCATTAATACTGGCCGCCATATATAGCCTATCTTGTGCTGAAAAATGGCATTAAACCTTATGCCTGCAATATTTGATCTACCTCGCATAATGTACGTACTATAATATAATGTTACTCAACTGCTGTATTCATGTTGGCCAGTATCAGTGATACTAGCCCAAGTTTGGATATATTAGTCCTAGGGAGCAAAGAGAGCCTATACATTGATACAGGAGCCCCTATAACTGGCCAAGGACTTATAACAAAGCCAATGAGAAAGCTCTCACTTTTTATTAGTTGGCTTTCATCTTCCTAGACAGTGTCAATACTATCACTATATGTATACGGGATCCATATAATTATTCTATTTCATATAAGTATTGAAATGAATTTTTTTATGGAAAAGATCTTCGTTGTAAAGTATACGCTTGTGTGCATTACTGTCAATGTGTTCAACAAAATTTATATATGACGGGTCTAAGTTAGCATTAATTGTTTAAAAGACTCCATTTAATAAAACTATTACTTCATAAATTTAATCAATTATACACACAATTAAATCTTTTTCTTTTATTGTTTCTAGAATTGTATGACTTGTGTAACGAACTGATAAACACCTATTACTAGAAAGTCAGGTTTTATATAGAAGGTCGCACAGGTCATGTATTAAAAGACCCTGCTTAAAACACTGTATAGAACCTACTTTGTCATAATATTTTTTCCAATGTTTTACATTTATTTCATTAATAAATATTCTCTGTTTAATGACAAAAACATAGTTTGAACAAACTAGTTTGCGTTACCCGCAATATGAATTTGGAAGTAACTACAGTGCTTTTAATCTCAGACGACTACATTGTTTCCTTGCTGCTTTAATATGCGGTTATAATTTCATGCTTTCTGCAAATGGCATCAAAGCACCTGCTTCCAGTGTATATATTAGCAGCAAAAGCCACTCATATGGGTAGTTAATCATGTCTAGCACATATATTTACCAAAGTATCATGCAACATCAATTAACCTTGAATTAGTTTATCCACGTGTCTATGTTTGTATTTAAAATGTGTTTGTGACGTCTGCACCGACCAAAATGATATGCATTTTCTGGATGTACTTATGCAAATCACAGAGCATTTTATTTATACGGTTTTACCATTCTCTCAATCTCAAGAAGATAATGAGCTGAGTATGCTAATTTGTCAAATAAGCTAGATATTAATATTTTAAACTCCTCTTTGCATTATGACACTATGTCATTTATGATGTCACTTGACTATTCAACAAATTCCCAAGTAGGATGGCATATTATATAAATGCAGTACGCGATAACCACAATGAGTGCTTTCGGAATACACAGACCCCTTTCCACAATGGTAGAGAACATGATTAGCACATGTGTAGACATACATACATACATACATACATACATACATACATACATGCATGCATACATAAATACATACATACATACTCTGTGGTCTTGAAATAAGTAATAAAAAAGAGTGAAATGCAACAAGCACTGTAAATTCAACAAATAATTTATTTTCCTAGAATACAAAGCAAAAATGTAAAAAGAACTTACGGTATAGCGAATTAAATCCCAAATAACCATAGAACTACTAACACAAGTCCTAATGAATAAAGTTCTGAATAAACTTTAGTGGCATTCCAAATAATATCCAATGCTGAAGATGTTGATGTGTCTATAGTGGCCTGTAATCGCTAATGTATGAATGTACCAATGGCCTGACTTGCAATGATGTGTCAACAGCCTTTTGTTGAATCACAGTAATGTAATCCAAGATTTCCTTCTCTGAATTTACTATATTTCCATGTTAATTTCTCTTTCCAAGTATATTATAGAGCATTTTGTATTTTGAGAGAAGAATAATTTTGGATTAAATAATTTCACCCAAATCAAAATACCGACTGCAACAACAATTTTGCTTCAAGATCTTACAGCATGAATGAATAAGCTTCCCAGATAACACCAATATAAAGTCCTCTACTTGCCTTAGTCACAATTAGCATTTTCTAACACACTCCCACACTATTACTTAATGGAAACTCCATTCTAGAAGAATCTTTTGCTAAAATGATAATAAAGAACATGGTAAACACAATGTCCTTGACTCAGACCATGAAAAATATGTTTAGTTCAACCAATATTGATCCTAATATTAAACCCACACTAATAGAGAAAATATTAGTTATGTATTAGCTGTTTAGAGAACAAAAAATAAATCAATGAGTCAGGTAAGGTGGACTTGATTTTGAACAAGGTCAGCTACAAAATAAAATTTCATATAACCCTTAACATATGATGTAAAAATAGAACAACAAACAAACAATGCATATTGAATATACACGTCAATACATACATACATGCATGCATGCATGCATAATACATACATACATACATACATACATACATACATACATACATACATACATACATATATACATACATACATATGTACATACATACATAGTAAACTTCCAATTGTATTAGTTGGTAATTGTAGAGAAGATTTCCATTGATCAGAATATAACCATATGATCAAGCCAAGCTGCTTTTATTTCTGTATAAACTGTATGGAGAACTACTTTATACCAAATTCCATAGACAAGAGTCACATGCAAAGTAACCAACATAAACACTGAAACGGCTAGCATACAAGTTGCATGCATTTAGAATAAAATAAAATTTTGGTTGGTTTATATCATATACTGAAACAGAACAAACTGATTTTGACAGAATCAAATGTGCATTTTTTCCAAAAATGAATTATTCTTTCTTTGACTACTATTCGATCTAAAACTGGCGGAAAATATTGTTGCATGTATACAAGAGCTTATTCTTTCACTGTGATTGGTTACAAATGAAATTAAATCTATAGATAAATGGTTATAGGGATTCGGAGGAGGTGGAGTTCAAAGACAAATAATATAACAAATACACCCTTAGTCCTACAATTTAAGACGTCAGCAATGATAGTTACGATGTGGGATGGGGGTGCGTCGGAGATAGATTCCGCCCATCATCGTAACTGTCTTACTTCTTTTGACTCTTAGACCACCATTACAATAACCATTTGCCAATACATGTAGTCTTAATTTCAGTTGTAAATATCCCCTGCGTGTAGCCACAGGAGTCTGACATTTTATCAATAAAAAGTACAATGAAATCTCTGACAATACGAAATCACCTTATCGGTACTATAAATAAACACAAGGAGTGCAAGGGTGACCCCAGCCCTCCGCTCGATTCGACTTTTGTCACGCGTGTTTTATCACTTCAGAATTGCAAGAAGACTGAAAAAGCTACATATATCCATTAAAAAAACTGTAACATACCAACGCATAACTCCTGGCATGAATCTGAACCGGCGAATTAACCTTTATTTTCATCATTACGGTCACAAAGTGTTTCTACATGACTCCATCTGGCGGAAGTAGCCGATTCTGCCACGGGATGAATATCACTTTGAAAGGAATTTCGCAACATAAAATGTTTAACTTGCCTTTTATTTCAGATTGTATGATATGATAATTTTATATAAATTTCCTGAAGAGAAATATCGAGATAAACTTAGGATAGTAGAAATGACGGTTGATGACATCATCACACTTCAACTATTAAAGCCGGGATGGATGCTGGAGCCGTAGCATTAATAGACAAAACAGACTCTGCCCCGGAATCGGTACGAGTATTAGACCCTAACGCTTATTTAATGCTGGAAAAAATCTGGTGAAATCGGCCTCTTCTGCCTGACGGAGTCCTGTAGGTAACGCTGAAAATAAAGGTTAATTCGCCGAGTTTGATTCATGCAATTGGTCGTCCGCGTGTTATGCGTTGGTACGTTATTGTCTTTTGAACGGATCTGTGTAGCTTTATCAGTCTCTTGCGATTCTGAAGTGACAAAAGACGTATGACAAAAGTCGAATCGAGCGGGGTGTGGGGTGCTGGGGTCACGCTTGCACTCCTTGTGTTAATTTATAGTACCGATAAGGTGATTTCGTGTTGTCAGAGATTTCATCGTACGTTGTTGATAAAACGTCAGACTCCTGTGATGTAGCCTAACCTGTTAATGAACACGAAAATGGATTTAAATAAACGATAATTGGTTACTCATTTGTCCTAATGAATATGCGAAGCCACATGGAATTCGTCTATGACAGAATTGAATACAAAACTCATTGGTATTTCCAACAAAACTATACTTGTATACCATACACATCCTTTCACAGGCAGTTGATTGGGGGGAGGGGACTGTTGTGTACACTCACCCTAATTGGTGAGTGTACACATTACTTTCCTCCCGAATCAAGTGCCTGTGCATCCTTTGCTTGGAATATTGAGTGTCTACTCAGAACACGTACCAGTTTCGATACAATATTAAGAACATCTTGTGCGATGTTTAAAACCTTATATCGTCTACCATTGGTAGAATTTATTGATGGTGACGTAGCTATTACCATTAGGGCATCCAAGTGTAATTCCGACAACCGGGATAATTCCGTCCACTTTCATTATCTTAATATAAAACGTACAGAAGTGAATGTCCGATGCATATAAACATATACTACAGAGAAAGCGTCTGTGTTACCCTCGTGGCCACACGTATCGTGAGATAGTGCAAATGCAAAGATATATCACGTACTATTCCGGTAAGATGTTGCAAGCGGGAATTTTCAATTTTCAGCAAGGAAGATTTGGGTCTGCATTATTCGCATGCCAGGTTTGTATAATGATTTCATAAATGTATATCATTGATTTTTCTTTACACAGGGAGTCTGATCTTTGCAATCTAAACTGAAGTAAATGTCCAATTCATCATATTTTATCCCCAATATCTCTAATAAAGAAAATGGTCGGAATTATCCATAATATATTCCTGTAGGTCTACCAGGGTTAATTCCGACCTGTCTTGCACGCGATAAAACCTTTCAGGCTATTTATTCGGTTGTATCTAGTTTTATGCATACGTCAATAAATTGACCCGCAGAGCAATCAAAATACTTTGATCATTGAATCATTAGCTTGATCATTAGATTTTATTAGAGTTATTGACACAGAGAAATGCTAAGACGTGACTGCTGTTTTTATCATTATCAGTCTGTGTTCATATTATTTAACCTTCTTCCTCAAATATTCAAAATCAACCAAGTTTATGCTCCTATAATTATAACTCCATCCATCCATCTACCCATCCAAAAAGCTATCCATCTATTTGTTCTGTATGCATGCTTGTATGTCTATATGTATGCATGGGTCCGTGTCTGTGTCTATCTATTTATAAGCTTAAACTATTGCAGGATGACAAACCAGATGAGGAAACAGAATATGCAGTACGCATATCAAAATTTAGAAGCGTTGTATCAGCAATAAGAGCTGTGTTGAGCTCTAGGAAAGCATGCTTGAAATATGGAATCCCCAAAACAGCCTTAGTGGACCGTGTAAACTGGTTGTTATCTTTCAGGGTCCAAACCAGGACGACCTCAGATTCTACCAGAAAAGGTTGAAGAAGGCATTGTTGCAAAGTCACTGGAAGCATCGTCGAAAGGATTTGGGATTACCAAGAAGCGTTGTTTTTGAAGACCGCCAGATTATACTAATGAATGAAAATTAGTACACCATTTAAAAACGTGATACCAGGAGAAGAAGGAAAGGTCCAAAGGCTCGACATCCCAAATTGGCACTTAGGATACCTGAAAAGTTATCAACATTGCGTGCCAGAATGATGAACCCCACAGTTGTTGATCATTTCTTTCAAGATCTTCAAGAAATAGTAACCAACTTAAATCTACATGGCAGTCCTCATTTTGATATGGAACTCTGATGAGACAGGCAAACTGGTCGAACACACTCCAACAGTTGTGTGCCAGAAAAGCGGCTGGAAGTATGACTGATAGAACATCTAATTTTAGAGAAAATGTTTCAATCATAGCCCCTGTCAATGCGGGAGGAACAGCAATGTCTGCCATGTGCATTGCAGGGGTGGGGGTGAAGACAAAGAATTGTTTGCAGTAATTTAACTGCATGGATGCCCCGACTGGTAAAGTATGGACCTATCAGGAGAAAATTTGAATGTGTGATATTTTAGGTGAAGAGTGGTTTAGAGGAGTTTTCTTGACAAATTGTGACCCTGAGCGACCACAGCTTTTGATCCTCGATTCTCATGGGTTGAATGAAGTCAGTGGATTACTAGAAGAGTCAAAAGAAGAGAATATCCATATTTTATTATTACTGCCACACACCACCCCCTTATTTACAACTCTTAGACAGAAGTGTCTTCGGGCCTTTCAGCAAAGCCTACAACAGGGTATGCACGGAGTTCCTGACTCAAATCCTAGAGTACTTATCAATAAGACCACATGGCCAAGATTATTCTGTCTGCCGCGGCACGACGCATTCACATCCAGCAACATAATAAGTGGCTTCAAAGCAACCTGTTTCTTCCCAATTAATAGACCAGCTATACCAGTGTCTGCTTTCTGGCCATAAGCACCATATGATAGGCCTCATCCTAAGCCTGCCCTTTCAACAGCATCATCAATCAGTAGTCTCTGCCACATCCCACCTAATTCAACAACTTCAGACCATGTAGCTTCTCCATTTAATGCATGTAACACAATCTCAGACACAAACGTCTCATCTGCCTCAATGACATTTCAGAATTCCAATGATGCCGAAACAACACTGCATGAAGGACTTATGTTAGTAGAGGTGCCCAGCGAGGCGTTTGAACACCCTCAGCATTCTCCATACATCAGTTGCTCAGACGTTCTTTTGACTAGTGCAACCCATAACAAGCTTGATGTCAGTACACTGCTCGTCGATTTGGAAAATGGAACATCATTGCTTGAAGGCGGGAATGAGAAAGAGATAGAAATGCGACAGATGTCATTGTCATTAATGAGTAATGACGACGAGAATGCAAATTGTGATGTCGGGTTACCTTGGAATTCCGAATTAGACAACTGTTTTGGTACTGCCATTGCAGACGGAAAACAAAACGGAGAGAGAAAGAGAGAGAGAGAGAGAGAGAGGGGGGGGGGCGCATGATATGTATTTGGTTCATACATGGATATAAAAAAAATCCTCAAAACGTTCAGAAACGATGTTACAGAGCTGGAAAAAGCAAGACATGCTTTAGTATGAGAGCACCATAAATGTCGTTAAATCCACAAAAAAAAATCCTTACTTTTAGCATTGTCTATAGTTTATCAGAAAATAAGCTTTTTGTTTAATGTATAGGTATATCGCTATAGACAAAATGGAGTTCAATGTAGTTAATGGTGTCTGAAGTCGAGCTAGGCGTCAGTCATTAAAAGCCACAAGAATAATTACATGTATCTGCCAAACATATTCCTGTTTCCATTAAAATCTGCATTTCAACAAACTTGTAAATGAGAACATTATGTTAGTTTTTTGTTTTTGTTCTGCTGCCATCGTTTGATTTGTTTGCAGAATCATTGTTTTCTTGACAAGCAAACATACTCAGACGAAATACAATGTTATCGATAATTTACGTTCATGGTATAGATAACACTCAGATGAATGAGGTTTGTATTTTTAATATATTTTTGTAATGAATGCCATATATTGAATAAGTTACCAGTAGCAATATTATTTGTGAATATATTCACAACCAAAATATATCGGAAAATACCACAACAGGTAAATAGCATATCTTACTGAAATGTGTGGAAATGTAAGGAAGGAGAACTTTAATAATCAGTTCTAGACCTATACATAACGGAATAAGGATATGTAAACAAAAGGATCTTTTATCGATATCGACATTTGGGATAATTATATTTGATGGAAAACCATACGTTTATATGTCATATTTCATCATCAAATTTGGTTCTGCTCTAGTTTTCTCTTTGGCTCGTACACTGTAGTAACCACAGGCCGCATCAGTTTCACTGCCATGCTTCATGTCAGCAATATGCATGCACTTACGTATCATTTTGTACGATCCCACCCCACCCCCATATGAATATAAATATTTTCTTTTACAGCTTGCAGGGTTTGACTTGTATTGCTCTGAGGCAACTCTGCATACATAAATTGGCGTAGGTGACAACATCAAACAAAAAAAACAATCCATCACTACCTGCTTTAGGTATACTTACCGAGTACAATTAATTGCACTTCGTCCTTTACAGTCCAGCTTCCTTGTATGGTCTGAAGTACATATTTTCCTTCGTCGTGTACATTAAGGCTACGAATCAAAATATTTCCATGTTTGTCCAGAAACATCTTTTCACCATATCCGTTACTAAAATTTTCAGTGAAAACAGACTTCACCATAGTCCACATGGCAATCATCACATTATGTTCACCATTCTTAAAAAGCGAAACAACTATATCGGGAGTATTGAATGAAATGTTTTTATAAAGTTCGATATAATCGCCGCTGCAACCATATTTTGAAATTATTCCAGTCACTGAAATTGAAGACCACGACCATAAATAAGCATGATGCAGTTAATAATAATAATAGTAATAATAATAATAATAATAATAATAATAATAATAATAATAATAATAATACATGCTTTTCGTGACTGCTATATGACGATGACTGAACACCAGTTACTGAATCGTTTGCACTATAAATATTATGGGCCTTAGTACATCATAATTTGACATTAGTCTAGACCGTACTATATTTGGTTTGCTTACCCAGATTGAATACAAAATAAAAAAAAAAAAATAAAACAACTACCAGACGTCAGTATTGGCCTCTCTCTCTCTCTCTCTCTCTCTCTCTCTCTCTCTCTCTCTCTCTCAGTTTTATTTGTTTACAAGTTATGGTACAATATATGCTGCAGGGACTATTTAAATTACGAAGAATGATTAGACAGTGTAATTGAGTAATATAATTACAATGAATAGGTTTAAACTTCAAATGTTGTAGCTTATATCTCTGCTGCTTGTCATAGTTTGTTTTTAAATTTGTGGGGGACAGACCCATACATTATTTAACCAAACGTGCGTGCTATTTTCCTTATGCCGTCAATATCATTAATGATCGTCAGGCTTATTAGATATATACCTTTATTAAAACAGAATAGCGCCATTTAGGAACGATAGCCATCTTTACTGACAAACAAGTATTTTACTTTATCCTGTATGTGCGTCACTTTTAACAGAGCTTGTTTTTGTGACCATCCAACTTCGTTGAGCGAGAAAATCTCGGCCTTTCGTCCAATATTAACTTAAAAAGAGAGACAAGACGTGTTATTGACTCAAATATATCCCATATCACAGAACTAATAACACAATAATATTTAAATGTATTTTTTTAAAATGTAATTTCATTATCTGCAGACGGTAATCTTGTCATTAGTAGCAATAACAGACAGTATCGTATGCTTTCTGCCATTTCGATTTACCTAAAAAGAAGAAAATACGAATAAACATAAAAATATACTTATTAGCCTATCATTTGAAATAAATGAGTATATATTTCAATATCACATGTACTCACAGCATAATCGTTTGTACCAAATACCGTATCACTAGCCAGAAAAGCACATACGATATGGATTGATCGATTATTTCTTATTGGCATGGAGTTTCAAACAGTGTATACAATTTTCTTCGTTGACAATTAATAACTAGTACATCACATGATACATTCGGGAATTCCGATTCATTGACTAGAGTGATCTATTTTAGGATAGTATACATTTCACAGTGGCTACGGAAAGCTTTCATTCACTACTGGAACTACGCCTCTTCCAGCGATCAACATTGTCTGACATGTTTTCCCTACCTACACCTTGGTGGATCCAGCAGATGCGCTTTGTTCTAGAGATATCTATTGGATTTCATGAGTTGCCTCCCTTAGTATTTAATGGCAATCAAGCAATTACGTGTAACAGCGGTGTATTGTACATCTGTCCAGAATGGTGGAGGCAATCGACTTCAAAAGGATACTTAGAAAGTTTAACATCGAAAGTATGGCTAAGTATCAAAGAGAAACAATTACAAGTGTACTTGAGGGAAAGGATGTATATATACAAATACGGACCGGCTGTGGAAAATTCCATATTTATGAGTCCATTCAAGTCGTGTGCTCCGCTTGTCTCGATCATGTAGGAAAAGTGTTCAGATTTGAACAACTTAATTTTGATTGGATGCCGTGGCTTGCCGCCCCGTCCAATGAAATTCACAGACCCGAAGCACATACATATCTGATCGATTTGCCAAGGTGTAGATAAGATTAACATATCGAACCTTTGCTAGCGAAGATGGGCAACCTAACAATATACGTGTCTGTTCTCTTCAGATACGGTTAAACGTCTCTGATATTCATGCTCTTCTTTGTAGTGACAGTATAAAATGTATATCTATCACGTTCATGTAAACAAATCCATATTTGTCCTTTTGAGATACGACACTTATATGAAAGGCCTGACAGTATTTCATAATTGAACTTAATAAAACTTCAAGGACTTTGTCAAAGAAGCAAATAATAGACATTTGCACATTTATATATGTATCAGTCTTTGATGAGACAATAGAACACCAACTTTTACTATGTTCTTCAGGGCCACCGAAGAATAATATGTAATTTCATGCAATGGACACAGTACAAGTGCGCCTGCAATATTAGTCAGAGCCTGATGACATGTCAGTATTACACAAAGCTCATATTATGTGATAGAAGGATCCCTGCTAGTGATATATGGTCAGACCCTTTTCTTACTCTAAATACATTGTATTTAAAGACCTTTCAGTGATCTACAATATGAGTCATTTTCCTTTTCATCGATGACTAAAATGCACTAGTATTAGATCCTCCATGCAACATGTTGATAGGATATTCACGTTTTAAGTTTTAATACAACGATATAACATAGTTATATTATATGAATCTTCAGTCAAACTCTTTTTACATAAACATCATAACCGTTGATGCAGTATAATTTGATTGCGTCCGGTCCTTTCCGCCATCAAATCACGACTAGATCATCATAGATATAAATGTGCTTCTCTGTAATCTTCGTGCAATCCCAAATTCTATGATAACCTGAAACTTACAATTTCGATAATATACCCGACTTCGGTATCTGATTAAACCATTCCTGAGATAAATTATATGTTTCCGTTCTTGAAATGAATACAAGAAGAGGTCATAATTGCCCACATAATGCACATAAGAAGCATATCCTAGCCCATATCTCAATAGGCACGTTTAACCTTAGACATCCAATCTGGCGTCCCTACATGGTCAGACTTATATTGAGGTGCATATCGATTCCGATCCATTCTAATCCATTTCATTTAACACTTTACACACCTTAATCAACAGTTCACTCAAAAGGGGCAGCATCCACATTCTCCGCTGACAAAGCACGAAGTAGTATTTTGTGGAAGGGTTTTGCACCTTATCAGTTGCTGCAGCATATTCATATGCCCAAATTGCCCAACTTATGTCGTATATATGTCTTCGCGTGCAAATTTCCCAAAAAGGGTTTGGACTTACATAAAAACTTGAACACAAACCTAATCCTTCCCAGTTGACTACTACACCGCTACCTGAATGAACAATGGTTATGTCTCATCTCTGCGAAAGCATAAGAGACAACCAATAGGGCTGTCCTTCACAAAACCTATCTACAAATGTAGGCTGGAAACAGTTGATTCTTATTCGTATTAAGTCATTGGTGAATGGTTTTCAGGCTTTAGTAGATCAGTATCATTATATGTGTGGTCACATCTTCCTGACGTTTCTAATGCGCTGTCACTTTAAGTTGTATTCTATTTGCAGGCTTTGTTTCTCACTTTTCCTTCAGTTGACTGTGGGCAAAGTGATGAGCATCAGGTTTTCAATTACAGTCTGCTAAGTATCCTTGTATAGCCCTGTTTCTTAGTGTCTACAACACTGGGTTCATTAAAATAACTAGTGGTTATTTTAGCATGCGTTTTCTATTTTAATTTGGTTTTACAAAAGTCAATGTTCGTCAACATATTTTCATTCATTTCCAATCCAGCCAATTTCTCTATGCGACTCTCTCTGTTGCATTTCTTATCCTCTTTCTTTCTCCTTCAGTTTCACTCTACATGTTTTATTTCTCTTTTTGTCTCATTGCCATTTTGATCTCTCTCTCTCTCTCTCTCTCTCTCTCTCTCTCTCTCTCTCTCTCTCTCTCTCTCTCTCTCTCTCTCTCAATTATATTAACATTTTCTCCTAATTATTGCTACTATATTATTCGTAATGTCTATAATACACATGTGCTACGTGTTGATGCAAACTGATTGTTTTATGAGTCACGTTTGTTTAGAAAGGGACATGGCATTATAATTTACTAAACCTAAGATTAGAAAACACACAATTATACACTCAAGTGCATCCCGGATAAACCATTTTAATTTGATTTGTATCGAGTTACATAAGGCAGTTGCAAGAAAAGTCAAGCAAAGCCAACAATCATCCATTTCTATGCCTTAAACTTTGACCCATTATAGCGACATATTACAATTATCCATTCTTTACGAAGCTACATATTCTGCGCAGACTAAATATAGTGGAAACTAAATCTATATCAGTTCTAGCATTGCAATTGCACAAAGTAAGACGATACTACTCGTCAAGATGTTTTTCCTTGACTGTTAATTCTGATAGCCAATCTTGATAGTGAGAGTGATGCGTCAGCCCTGCTTAAGACGTATTTCATTCGTTGATCCAGGGTCACTTAAACACATAAGTAGGTGTATATATAAGACGTATAGCAGCTTGTCCAGCATTCCCTAAAATGAACAGAAAACCGTGTGTTTGAGACCTCTGTAGAAATATCAAAGTAAAAGAGTTGAAATACGTGTAGAAATACTCTGCGGTCAGGGGCGATCCCATATCAATGTCAACATTTCCTACCTCTTACGAGAGAATGAACACTCGTATTTCAACATAGTAATCTAATCTACTATGTTTCAGTCTGGCGTTGATTTCAAGCTTTACTAAAGTCAGGATGTGTTAGTACTGACTACACTAAATGTACAATTTCATAAAGACATTTAAACGTCTATAGCTGCAGGTATTAATTCTTGTCAATTTTTTGAGGGGGTACTTTTAATTTGTGTTGTTGTTTGTTTTGTTTTTTGTTTGGCTTTGCGTTTTGCTTTATATTTTGTGAGGTAGTGGGGAGATGTGTTTTTCACAATAAGATAATACACAAAAAGACTGATTCATAGACGTTTGAGATTTACCTTTAATCCTATTATGCGATAATTCACTGTATAATGAACGTGTATATATCTAAGAAAATATTATTAACATGAATTCATATTCTATTTTGTAAAACAAAAACTATTCAGACTTCTGAATGCATTACTAAATAAGGTCTCATAGTGTAGATTTTCTACGTTTTTTGTAGTATTGGTAGTAGTCGAAGTAGTAGTAGTAGTAATAGTAGTAGTAGTAGTAGTAGTAGTAGTAGTAGTAGTAGTAGTAGCAGAAAAGAGCATGGTCGTATTGGCAGCGGTAGTGCATGATGCAGTAATTGCAGTTTATGTGGGTGTCAGTACCTTACTTATTGCACACCTAAACCACCAGCATTTGACTGGAGAAGCTTGCATAAAAACGTAATGTAGGAAACAAAAACTCAAAACATATTCAGCCTGATGTACGTACCTCGCCTAAGCGTCACTCTAATTCCTCACCATATTCGCTAAGATTTCAAAAGGTACAAAGAAAAAAGTCCCACACTGGTACATGTATTTGACATGAAAAGTTACCTGAACGAGTTTACCTCGTGTTGCAGTAAACTTTCACAATATATTATCATTTCCTACAGGTGAGACACAATTGTAATGACAAGTACAAAACTAGCTCAGGGAAGGGAATAAACACGATAGGAGCACGGGCTGATTGTTGGGGTTTAAGATATCCCCATATAAAACAATAGGTGTGATGTTCACACCAGCAAACAGAATAGACAAAACCTCCACAACTGTACTTAAATAACGCCAAAATCAAATAAATTCGCAAAGGTTACAAATTTCCTAGGTATTTATTTTTCCAATAGCCTCACATGGGGCAAACACATAGCTGTGCTAGTGACCAGAAGTAGGAGGGACCTGAATCTCTTGCGGAACCTAAATGAAATCGATTGGGGTGGGAGCAGATCAGTCCACTCTACTCACTCTAGGACACTAATCCGATGCAAAAATGATTATGGGAGCCAGGAATATGCGTCAGCAAGCACAACTGTGTTCAAGAAACTAGATCGGATTCAGGACCAAGATTTAGCTATCTGCACCGGTGCTCTCAAACACACCTCCGAGAGGAGCCACAAACAACAGCATAGGAATTGCCACTCAGGCTTAGAAGGGGAGAATGAATACCGCAACAAGACTATCCATACATGACGCATCGCACCCCACAAAAGCTGTAAATGAAAAGGGAAAATAACCCCGGTTCCGTTTAAACGGGGTGTGGGGTTTGTGAATACACGACCTTCACAGGGAAGTTTAAATACCCAATATCCGAGCACATACCATAAGATTACCTGATCCAGAACCATGGAAATGTAATACTCCAAAAACTGACTTTAGTGTCCTTAAATATGGTAATAAAAATGACTAACCCTTAGAACTAAGTACAAAGACTACACCGCCATATACACGGACTGCTCAAACACTTCTAACCCTTAGAGAACAACAGTAGCAGCAGTGATACCAAGGGAGGACATCGCACTAGGGGTGAGACTACCCGATAACTGATCCATCTATACAAGACAATTTGGGGCAATTATTCAAGCAATCTAATGGGTGAACGATTTCCATACTCAAAAAGCAGTATCATAAGTGACTCCCTAAGCGTGCTGCGATCCTGGAACTATTTGTCCATAGCACGTCCTAAGCCATAACAGAACCAATAGTCGGATGGGTCGTATGACACTGCAGTATAACTACGACTAAAAACGAAAAAGGGGAAGGGAAAAGCTAAACGCTACATCCACCCTTCTCACCAGATACAACATTCCAGAATGTGGAAAATCGAAAATCAAACTAAAGCAAGCTATGCCAATATACAATTTGATTACAAGCCCGTCTCATAGCTGCGACAAAATTAATAGTTGATGCGGTTTCAAGACAATACTTTATAGTAACGACTACATACTAAACCAGCAACTAAGGGGGAATAAATATAAATTAACTAACATTAAATCTCCAACCAGCATTCAAAACCACTTCATAACACCGTAACCCGTACCACTACTAACCTACATGACAGCATTAGACCAGACAGACAACTAGGAGATAACACCTCGGCCCCCAATTTACTTAATGAAAATAAGGTGGTCTTAAGCCCAGACCTTTAGGCACCGCCACATAAGGTGGCAACGCTCGGTTCACTACAACACGCCTAGCCATAGGACCCATAAAACCCGGCCCCAAAAACAAATTAAGTATATAAGGTGGTCACAAGCCCAGATCATCAGGCAGTCACTAATTGGAAGTTAACAAACACCCCTCTAGATAGAAGCATAATCATAAGCCATGTCACTCCACCCGATTAACAAATTACTATAAGATTGTTAAAATCCCAAACCATCAGACCCGGTCACACAAGGTGACACTGCTTATATCAAAACAACACCTAACATAGGCTTACGACCTTACGATAGACTTTATTCTTTTAAGAGTTACATAAGCACCATTTCTATTTTAAAACTATTCAGAAAGTGCAAGACAGCGAATATTAGATTTTGGCAAACAAACTCTAAATTTCCCAATTGGAGCCCTCTAATTACACCGAATCCCCGAAATGAGGGACGTTACTCCCAGAATAATCGTAAAATCTTGCTGAGTGATAGTTTCATTGCCTCTCAGAAAGGCGACGTTCATGGCCGAATGGTCGCACACGTCGGAAACTGAAGATATGATATGATCTTTGGAAGTTCAAAGCAAAACATCTGCTCATTGAAAATGTTCGCTGTTATTGAAGCTATTACTCCCGCATCATGGTACTCAGTTTGAGGCGAAGCTGTTAGGGTTGCCATGCGCTTAGGGGCTAACTCAGGTATGTACGCTAATTTGATGGGTTTTATGGCCCACTTGAAAGAAAAAAACGTTTACTTGCTGACCTTATAGCAGTACACAGATGATTCATGAAAATGTCGTACCAAAGGGATACTAGTCAATATATTCTTCACAAAGCAGTAGCACAGGGTAAGCTACAAACAGGCAAAACAAATAGGTTACTAGTGACCATGTTTAGGACAAGGGGAGGCGATACCTAAGTGAAGTGTCAGCCACATACGCTAATCAGTTGAATATTCGGTGAGCTACGGTTGGCTATGCGTCGAATATAGAAGCAAAACAAACGCAGAAAGCAAGAGCACGAAGCTGCTGATATCAAAATGGGCTGCTGCTACTGCCGCTAAAGTTTTCTCAACAAGTGTCTGTTCAACCTGATAAAACTGAAACGCTTGCAAAATGCAATCACCCGCATGTCTTCCATTAACATGCAGGCACACTGTCGCACAATACAGGGTTCCAGCATCACCCTCGTGCACCTTTGGACATTGAAAAGGATCATGACAATGATGGTTATGGTGGAAGGTTTTAGTGGCGCTGTGGTCAGATAGGACATGCTGCCAGGGGTTGTATAATGAGACTGGATCACTCATACACGCTACAAATATATCAACATGAAGAAGCCTATGAGAATAAGCTGCTATAGGCTTGAAGTACTAGAGCCGTAAAAGTGACAGAGATGAACAAACATCACTTGTACATTAAACATCAGTTAGTAGTGCGAATCTGAACAAAG
>JAECUM010041571.1:0-11791 GCA_016617855.1 Megalonaias nervosa
ACACAATTCACTGCTGAGTCGCAAAGCATTTCATATGAACGTGGAAAATATAAATATTATTGTGATTTTTACATGATTCATAGAATAATGTGCATAATGGCATCAATATTTATACAACGATGAAATTATTGAAAACTCTCAATTGTTGCAGGGTCAAACCTCCAGCGATTCTCTAATTGATTTTGATGATTTTTCGATAAATTTGACAATAACTCACTTAAAACGGATAAAAAATAAGAAATTTTGCTAAAAAATCACTTCATTTTAGCAAAAAATAGTCATATTTTAGCCAAAGATTTCTATAAAATGGAAAAATCATCAAAATCAATTAGAGAATCGCTGGGGGTTTTACCCTACCAGCGCTACAAAATCTAGCCGAATTTCATTGATTTTTGGTCATTTTTCATGCAAAAAACGAGATTTTCGAACAAAATCATCAAAATAAAAAAAAATTAAATATTTATAAAGGCGATTTTTATTTGCAATACTGTTGAGATTTATATGCATAACTAAATTCATTGAAATGTTTTTACAGTCGAAGTTTGGACAATCAGAGAATGTGATATATATTTTGTGTACTATTGAAATATATATCGATACTTACTCAAAACAGTGTGTGTTCTGACCCAAACTCGCAATATCATTAGCACAACAAGTACGACAACTACGATATTTACTATCATGCTTGGCGGAGTTGTCTCGCTTCATTATCTGATACCATTGCATCATGAAACTATGAAAGCAAAACGATACTGGCTCATGAAGAAGGTTCTGGTAGACTAACATACCGGAATAAGGTTTGTTTGTAGAAATGTTTGGGAAAATGTAGATTTTGGTATATCATTTGCGACAAATTGTACCGATTGTGGATGTATACGAAAATATTTGGCAGCCGAATTAATTGATTTAAACACAATTTCTTCGCCATCTGTATTTACGGATTTAACAGCTTTTCGTCCGAATATTTTACACCTCCCTGTATTTCCCGACTTGCAATTTTGACTCTGTGTAACAATTCGCAGGTTATTAAGCGAGTTATCAAGTTTAGGCATTCTAATTTAAAGCTGCTACGTTGTCACGTTTTCCTTTGATTCTATCTTTAACGGCATTCTGGTACATCTCAAGATCATAAATGCGACAGCAGTTAATACAGTTCTTGTTTTGTTATGGTCATTGCTGCAGTGAAAGAGGTTCATCGGAAATTTTGTAACTCACAATGAAAATCGATGTTCTGCTTTAAACATTATATAAAACTAACTGCAATAAACTGACAACGAACGGTGCAAAACTATTATTTAACTAGCCTAGTTTATTGCAGTTATCTTAATCAATCTCTGACCAACGTGATCCCTTGCTGGATCCAGTGCATTTGAAAGGAATGTTATTCGCCATATGATTTGTATTCTTTATATATATATATATAAGCAGAACGTTTATATAGTTTTTGTGTTATCAATTTGATTAATAAAATAGACATAACGATCTTTTGTATTCTACATTTCCACTTGTACAGGCAAATATAGCACAGAGAAAACAAAAACATCCTATGCTTTGAGTTCCTTTTCAAGATGTATCGTAGTTCGCGCCATGTTTTTCTGTATTGGTTATATTTTTTATGATTCCAATTTTACCTTTTTGTACCAGTTCTACTTGTTTATTATCAAAATAAATGTCATTCATGGTTGATTCAGTAGTCACTTTGTTTCAATACTGTTACTTATCAGCTTACTAATTTCAGACGAGACCAAAATATTTTACTTACCTAAATCGCAGTGCAAGTGCAAAATATTATATTTGCATGGTTTGTTTTTGTGAAATTGTCATTTGATACACAACTACTCTGATCCCCCTATTCCCTGTTTTTTTTAAATCACATTCACGTATAAGTCTAAGTTTATTTCTCTCTATCATCTTTTCATCTTATTTCATCGTGATATACGATCCACGTAGTTGTCATTTACACAATATTTTCTTTTTAGTATTTTGTATCTCTTATATTAATTTACATTGCCTATTTTTTTTTTCAGTTTTTGCAACATAGTGCAATTAGTTGCACCTGTTTTGTATGTTGTCTGTGAGTTTGTCTCAGATATTGATTTTGTACCGTTCATTTCGGTACTTCTATACCTTTAATTACTAGTGGATGTCAATCGAATATTCCCATTGAAAGCGTTATATTTCAGTTGCTGTATATTTAGACAATGGGAAACGTATAATTAATTTTACCACCAATTCTTCACTATCAACTCATTTTCTATCCTTGTGTATCCTTGTTTGGTAAGTTGTTATGATTGACGCCATTATAAGTGGAGTGAAATATATATAGTTTAAATTGTCTCCAACATATATGAATTTCTTGATGGTTTCGTTGGCATGATTGCTCAATCTTCTTTGGATGCAATTCAAGACAAGTTTAAAATTCCTCATGATTGCATTGACACAGTCATGATTTTCATTGCCTTTATTTGTTTCAAATCTAGTAGACTAACTTGTCGTCTTGAATATTATGTTTGGATTTAGCTTTATTAAGATGTAGTTTTAATTAACTTGATCTTTTTAATGGTATCTCTTTGTTGATTGAGCAATGTAATCGTAGCGATATGACTGAAAAATTGTTAAAGCTACGTTACAAATCCATATCTCACACTCACTCTCTCTCATCTTCGGTGGACATTGTAAACATTGTAGTCGCTCATCATGGTTTTAAATTTCACCAAATTGTTACATACTGGTGATGTTTTGCAATGTATTGTCGTATCACTCTGGAATTTACTTTATCGGACATGTTTTAATTTCCACATTTTCTACTGCACATTTTTCTTGTCACATCCGTCACATTTTAGAAATTCATTTTCTTCTACAAAACCACGAGTTCTCATGCACAATAACACATTTATGTGTCTATTGTTCGTCGATCAGTTATTTAACAGCATAACATTTAAGCTGGTTTCCAACAGTTAAACGATTAATCATATCCTTTCCATTTCGCAAGAACATGCTTTTGTCTACATTTAAAAAAATAGTATCCATACATCGACAGCCATGAGTTGGAGAGCCATCCAATGGACGCATCTACAGCTTGTATTTCTCTTTTCGCATATTTGTTGATTTTCAAATAAAGGCTTCCAACAACTACACTTTGGACTATTAAAGGGGAGAAACTAATTACGTTAGGTAGCGAGTTCCAAAAATAGCTCCCTTCTTGCCCCGCATCCCCCCTCCGGTTTATACATTAATGTTAAGATAGAATGCATTTTATACCCTGGTTCAATGTCTGCGATTTCAGTATAAGAAAATATTCAGAAATTAGGGAAAGCATGAAACTTCGCTCTTCTTTGAACATTGCCAGTTTATTTTGTTTTTTTGGGCATAAGACAACACTAGTTCCCACTCTATTTAGCAATTAAATCTAAGTATAATGGGTCCTGAACCAGAAAGGTTGCTAAGAGTTCTATGTGCTTTCACAACCACATGTATACTACTCGCTTAATAATACGCAAATCTATCTCTTTCACTTACTTAATCATTCGTTAGATATTCTGTCTCACCCAATACAAACGAAGTTTTCATTTGCGTTCATTTTTACACTATATATTATATCAACAAGAACGAAATCTAACTCTCTTTCCGTAGCCTGATATCTTTCCTCTGCCGTATTATTCAGTTTATCGAGATTTTTCAGTAGTATCAACTTGTCAATGGACACTTCCATGTCAGTTCCAGGTGACATTCAGGACAACCATTAGACAGGCTCCTCACGTCCACCGGGATCAATTCTGACCATAATATTTACCTCCTTTATCTTCAGTGGTAGTTTTATGTTGATTTGTTTTCAACAGGTCTAACATTTGCATACGCAACTATGGGAATACTCCTCAAAGCGGGTTATAGATGCCATTTTTTCGCGAGCTAAAGAAATGTCTTCGTAAACGGAGTGTGTCCATTTCCTTAAAGGGATATAATAGAGATTTACACTATACACATTTTCACACAATTCATTTCGAAACATTTCCTCTACCATTTCAGTTACCAGTCAAGCGACTGCTTTCCGAAATATAAATTTAGTAAATTAAATATCTTCGCTAGGGGGATAACTTACCAAGGTAGCCAAGAACAACTGCTTCCCTCCGTTTGTCGTTCATGTTTCGCTATGAGTGCTTTCCAACTTTGTATTTGTCATTATGTATATTGTATAGATATATCTCTTGCTCGTAAAACGTGCATCATGTCCATCCAAATCTAAACCACGTGATCACTTACGATTACTTACCTGATTATAATATTTAGCCCATACAATTCGGAAAGTAACATTTCTCAGAAACTGCATTATATTTCGAAAGTCTGCTTTGCAGACTTCAAAGTTTCATAATCTATCATTTATTAAGTAAAAGAATACATCTGACTTTGATCTATTTCTGCCCTGCTTGTTACAATTTTAGAAATACACATTGGTACGTTATTAGTGGTATTCCATCCATACATTAGCTTGATAATTAGCCAGTCCATTTTCAAGTTTGATTTTGGGTGAAATGCTCGCATAGACAGACGTTAAGGTTCAACTAAACGTTTCCACTATATCTGCTTTTAGGTCAAAGCAAGTCGAAAAGCATATGTTGTTTCACATTGCCAGCAAGTCATTAACTTATTTGTTGCAGATAGAACTTCTACATCAAACTGTATCTTTTCAGACTTTATGTTTCAAGACTTAAAGACAAGTTAAAATAATCGTGTAGTTCATTTGTACTTACTTTTGTAGACGATTTTTATTTTGAGCAAAGACATACGTTACTGTCAGATGTACTTGTAAACAGCATTGCAGCTTATGAACACATGCATACCAAATTTGTCTGCATTGATTATCCACGTGACGTAGGTAACATCCTTTGCATAGAATTCTTCACTCTTATTTGTGTAGGTGTAAATAAATTGTTCAGTTAAACATTCTTCGAAGTTTTGTTAACTGTAGTCAGTTCTAACAATTGATTCATATTTGTGGAAACTATTGGCCTCGAAAGACTCCAGTAACATAAAACAATTCTGCTATTTGGTGTCTTCCAGAAAATGTTTCGTACTTGACTAATTGTATTTAGGTGTTACTATCAAGAGGACGGGACATCCGCCTACGACAGCAACACTTCCTGGCAACAATTTGAAACAGTTAAATTTTATGTCAATTTTCTCATTGTTAATTTTAATCTTGAAACAACTGCTTGATATATGGAACAAAATATTTGATGTGTTAAATCTAATTTTATTGTAATTAAACAGCATCTTTATTTGTATTGAATCATTACAGGTTGACTTTGCAATTGTCACAATATCTACATGTAGCAATGTGCAATTATCCAAATACAGAATGTGTGTATTTACGCACATCCGATTTAGAATTCATTCTATTGTGATAGGGCACCTTTTTAACTATACTGCTCTTATGTATGATGTTATGTTTTCAATGTTGTCAGAATTATAAAGAATCTGTGAAATTTTAAATCATTGCAGGGTATCATTTGTGATGTTTAATTGAAGAAATCGGCCTTTTAACAAACTTGCATGTCATTAGGTAGCACAGCTAGCTTCGACAACACTTTAAATGTATCCCATCAAAACTAGTATGCTAATGTACATTGCTGTTTGTTAACTTCATTATTAATCTCATATTATATTAACAAAATGTTTATATCACCTCTCATATAACCATTCTTTTATGCGATACTATCGTGTGTATGCATTGTGAATTGTATTGATTATTGGCTGTTTTGAATAAGTCAAACCAATAAAGTAATTATGTTCCGTTCTTTTATCTAACCCCTGCTGCATTATCCGCGTTAAAGCTTTGTGCCATTATATATTACGTATACAATCAATCCAGTTAGCGCCGTTCTTTGAACTATCTGTTCCATCTGCAAACTGCCTTCACAGTCAGAGTGGTCTAGTATTTGTAATGCATTTCAAAATACCCCAAAATAGACCTGATCTTGGGACACTATAAATTGCTGATTGTTAATATTCATGCACATACAGAATCTATGAACTGGAAAGAATAAGGCGTGGTCCATCTTTTTCACATTTACATGTCCAACAATACAATAGCATAAGACGTGTTTCGTTGTACCCAGTTGTTGGAATAACCCCTATATTTGACTAAAGGTTTCGAGCAATCCTTCGGTATTTGTAACAGTAACGCTTAAATAGTCGAGAAAGGTAAAACAGGAACTACTCGTATACCAACCTATAAACTGTAGTCATATCTTAATATCATCCTAAATTTGTAGCTGAATACAACAGCTGATATTAAATATCAGTGCCTGTCAAAGATGTTAACGGAAACCATTAACAATGCTTACGATGATGAGTCATGCTTATGCCTAAGTAGGACCGACAGAGCAATAGATAGTTCCCGAATGACGTCATCAGCCGCTATATTTGTGGTCAGCGGGCAAATTTACCGTTGACTTTATAATATGGTGTTTGGAAGTTGAAATAACTTCGTTGAATCTCAAGATACTTTTACGAAAATTACATATATAAACTGAACGTAAAACAAGCTGTTTGTCAGTATCTATATTTGTGACTTTTAAGTTGACTTTCCTTCGTGTGTCTTTTTAAAAATTGTAAATTTTGGTGATCGCATATAGGAGAAACTGCCAGGTTGCCTATCGTCCAGGTAAAATGGGCCGAATATTGTCTGCTAGTGACCTGATCGGGAAGCATCTATACAGGGATCTCACTGCATGCTGGCATATAAAATGTAGATCCACTGTAATAGTATAGGAAAGGTTTAGCTTGGTGCAGCAACAAATGTGGAAGGCATCTAACACTCAAAACACAAATGCAAAATATTAACATTGTTCACGTTGATAAACCAATATTTCTGCTTAAGATTGAGATACAAGCAAGACAACGGTAGATACATTGTAACATTAGTATGAAAGTTTCCTTGATGAGGAAGATAGTATCTTTCACTATGATGTTTATATTATCTTTCACTATGATGCTTATGGTATCTTTCACTATGATGCTTATGGTATTTTTCAATATGATGCTTAGGCAGGTGAGACAGTCAAGACATGAACTCCTACAAAATCACAGCAAATCTTTAGTCATATTTCTTAAAAGTAAAGTTTGCACTGGAAAGCAACAGATGATATATAAGGCATGAATCATTCCAAAGTTCTAACTGCAACAATTTAGCAAAGCTGACCGGGCGCCATGGCCGCCGCCGCCGCCGCCAGAAAATAACTACTATATCTCACCATGCTTATGTAGTTCAGACTAGAAAAAGCTAAAAGGATAAAATATTGGCAAAATTCTATGTATCTTGTAACTATATATTTTATAGTAGGGAAGATTATGAGCCGAGGAAAATTCCAAGAACGATAACACAATATTCGCTTTGCAATGAATGAATTAAACTCAATACATGGTTACTTACACAGATTATCAAATATGTTTGGCATATAAAATATAAGCCTACATAAATTTTCTCGCATTTACAAATGACCTGACAATTTATTATTTGCTGAAATGAGCCGTATCTGTCTGTGATGTATTTCTATTGGGATCCTGGTTTCACAGCTTCAAAACTATAATAATAATTAAAAAAAATTTGCAAAAATGCAATGCACATTTGATATATTCTAAACTCGACAGTTTGTCAAAATGGCAGACTATAATGGGAAACCACGTTCAACAAAAGTGTAAACACCACTGCACTTAAGAGGATTAATTATATGATGCATTCGACTCAGAGTGGATGTTTCAAATTTTGTGAAAACGTCTCAGATTGCAGAGCTGTATATATGTATACACGGTCCAAACTAGTACGCTGTTCGCTTTATGCGGAAAACGTCAGAAACAAGCCTGAGACATTCATTTCGAAGGGAAGTCGGTATTAGGCAATTTACAACAAGCTCTGCTATGGTAAGCACTGTAATACTGCCACCATTTAGAAAGTTAGCCTGCCACTAAGCCTAGATTGATGCAAATTGCTTTCATTTCTTCACGGAGTAGCAGATATTTATACAATTATGCGACTGGTACCTGATGTGCTATTAAACTGATGCATGAGAGATTTTCAAAGTGAAGTGCAACAATATAGGTTATGTACCATGACTGCATGCATTTTATAACACTGGACGATTTCAAGAGGTTATAATTTCAAGCAAGTAGTGCACACATTTTCTCTTTGTCATTTTTAAGCGCTTAGGAAACTGCAGACTGGAATACAGGAATAATTTGTTTAAGATTTGTTCCAAAAATACTTTTAAATGTTTATATTCTAAAATAGAGTGATTACAAATAATTCGGAGACGTGTAAATTAGCATACAAATACGATCATAATACCCTACATGCATATTAAGGATTACATGCCTACTGCCTAACCATTACAGTAATTGCTATAGTTTTCCATCTTAGATTATATGGATCCAATAGTATAAAGAAACATGGTAATAATACTTTATGAAATTTCCGATTGTAACATAGGCTGACGTCACATCGCCGCGTAAATATGCATGTGCGGATATAAGACTTATTTGTGTATACAAACATAGACAAGTTACAATGTAATACTGCACGAGTCAGTTATTATTAGCCATCTGAAAATGCTGTAATCAAAATCCGAATGCCCTCCTTACGCCAACATTAGACAGTAATGGAGTGCGTACATGTCTATCAGCTTGTCATTGGGTCAAGCAGGTGTTCTTTCTTATATGGAGTTAGGGTACAATTACCTTAAAATGGTTGCAATTTCTTCTAAAATTAATATATTTAGAGCTTTAACGCCAAGCAATCGTTATCATCACAATCATTAACAACAGTGTAATAATAATAATAATAATAATAATAATAATAATAATAATAATAATAATAATAATAACAATAATAATAATTAGTATTATTAATATTATTATTATTATTTCAGATGTGTTTGTGATGCCCAAGGATTTGAATGAAACTTCTCTTTACAATGGAGATTTTCCGTATTATGATGAGATCGTGACTGACGGGATGGTTATGTCAATTAAATGTAAACTGCCTGGAATAACAGCGGTTCCGGACCAGGTAAACATGCATGGGAGGAAAATGGAATCATCCCGCGGATGTATTTTCCTGTCTCCATTAAGGAATATTGTTTTTGAACTGACAAAATTGTGTTAGGTATTCATATTTGCTGCAGATATTTAGAAGAATGGCCAATTTAAGTAGACTACAAAGTTCTTCTTTTATAAGAAGAAATGCATTTCCTTGGACAAAATATAGTTAAAGGAATAGGGAACATACAATTAAAGTTGTGGTTATATTACTCATTTGTTGCCCAAGATAAATTAAATAATAGTTTTGGGCGACCCAGTTACACCAAAAAAGATTTACAGTACATTATCGGGAATGAATTGCGCGAGCGATCCGATATGCATACTTGTCGAGTAGAAACGAGGCTGAACTAACATGACGTCACATGATCTTTTGCGTCTTTCGGCCATTGCTCAGCATCCTGTTGATTCATTGTGCATGAGAGAACGCAACTTATTAGTGCTTGTATTCGAGTTTGTTTTTCCAAGGATTTCTAAAATGCCCCACAGTGCAGCGTTTGGATGCAACAATAATTCGACTGGTATTTTTTTCCGATTTCCGAAAGACAAAATCCGACGAAAGGCTTGGATCCATTACTGTCGCCGTGAGAACTTTGAGCCGGTAACTCATAGACTTTGCAGCCTGCATTTTTCAAAAGATCAGTATGAAGTCGATCGAGAAAGACATGCAGAATTGGGATATTCAAATGCCAGGGCAAGACTGAAGCCGACATCAGTACCAGACATTCTTCTACCCTTGGGCCTGGGGGAAGATCTACTGACAGATCTGAGTGTCGTTAGTACCACAACTGTCAAACTGCAACGAGTAAGAGGAGCCTATCACAAGCGGCGGAACGCAGAGGTAAATAAATATATTGTATGCACTCTAATTTCCATCAATGTAGTGTCCATAATGTAACTGAGGTATTTAAACAATAATATCTGCATAAAATAGAGATTTGTTCAACTCAAATTCTCGTGCTTCTCCAGCATTATCACCACACCCCTACCCCATGTGCTGCGGAGATTGCATTGTTGCGTACACTATATATTCCTGGAACATATTTATCTCGGAAAGAGTTGTTTGTGATGCTAACGTTAGAGTAACAGTATTATGTATTTAAAATAGAGTGGAATGTATAATTTCAAGTGTTTTTTTTTACTATCACTTGAGACATACGAGCCTTAGGCTATGACATGGGATAAACTTCTTTGTGTACCCCACTTCTTTTTCCCCTTACGTGCGGCCATAAATGTAATCAGTTGTTGCCATGTGACTACTCAAATGTTTCAATATACTACATAGATACAACAAATGATTTTTCTTGTCAATAATACTCGTTTTTTTTTCAGGTGTTGCAACAAACAATGCAAAGTTACAATGCAAATTATGTGCTTGATACACCTGCAAGCGCATGTGATGTGGTAGAGGTAGATGATGCTGAACTCAGCATACCAGCTTTCGCACCAAGTCCTCCGGCTCAACCACAAAAACGAAAACGGAGTGTGAAATTTCAGGCTAAATTAGATCCCACAAGGAGGACTCGCAGAATTCAGGTTCGAGTTGCAACAAGATCAATAGCAATTCAGTGTGAGCTCCTAAAACCAACAGAGGATTCAGATAATGAAACTGAACAAAGCAGTGAGGACGACATTGACCCTGATACAAACCACGATTCAGAATATGAACCACAGTCAAATACTGATGATGAAGAGGATAGTGATGATAGCAATGACTTTGAAGATATGCACATGAACTATAAGCTTGATAAAGATGCAAAACTAGAGGATCATCAACAGTTGCTGCTGTCTGAGTCTGCTTTGGCAGAATTAACGAGTGTATGTAGATCATGTTGTTTACCCTTCCAGACTTTTGTGAAATTTTCTCGAGGAACAATGATCACAACAAGTTCAGTGTGTGTCAGTGGGCACGTTTCAGAATGGAAAAGTCAGCCCTGTGATGGAAGAATGCCATGGAGTAATGTGTTTACTGCAGGAGCAATATTTTTCTCCGGTATCAATTGTTCAAAAGCTTTGCTCCTATTTGAGGGAGTAAATATGCAAAGTTTCAGAGACACACACCCATTTTGGAAGAAAGACAGTGGTTGATAGACGGTATGTTTACAACCATAATGTGTATTGACAGTTTTCATATGCCTACATTGCTCTATTTTAATATCCAGTTACTGTTACTAGTTATTTGTGCACACGTGAGGTATAACCAAAGAGAGAACGAGATTTCGCCATATTTTGTTTTATCAAGTTAAGATTTTTTTCTAATCAGAGATTTGTGTGTGTATGTCTATATATATATATATATATATATGGTTGGGAAACCCAGTGCTATTTATATTATGGGCTTATTTTAAAGAGCTTAAGTCGCAGTACGCCTTTGATTTAACCAAACATGTTCATCTTATTTAGCCAAAACTGTAAGCACAGACTGATACACTTATTAATATACATAATTATTGTTCTTGATTAGGCTCCAGGGAACAAACACTTATGGATAAAGTCGTTCGCAGTCCTCACATACTCCTAGACATCCAGAAGCTATCACCTATACATTGAACTTATGGCTTAGAAATGTTCCACAATGTTTTGAATCACTACGCACCCAAGAGCACACACTTCTTTTATGGATCCATGCTTGCAAGGTAACTCGTATGCAATTAGATTAGGTAAAAATGAGAAGGTGTTTCTGGTCGGCTGGTCCTAG
>JAECUM010041575.1:0-12279 GCA_016617855.1 Megalonaias nervosa
TTAATACCATAGAAATCAACAGTTTGAGAGAAGTCATTCTAGACTATTAGACACAATGGAAGACTCCTATCCCTCTTTAAACAGTGGAGAATCTTTGGACATGGAATGGGAGGATGGCGTGAAAACAGAACCCCAAGACGAAGTCAAAGAGGACGAGGTAGTCGTCAAGTCCAGATGGCCAGAACAAGAACAACATTTAGTGTCCTGTTTCGCTAAACACCTAGCGAATACCATTACGGAATTGTCCAAGAAATATTGTTACGGATGTCAAAACGATCATCCCAGTCAAATTCAACACGATAAATGTATGATGATGAGTCAAGAAGAAAAATTGGACGAGTATCTGGACGACGCTTGGAGTCTCATCTCAGAAGAAACCGTGTTGCATGAGTGGTATAAAGGCTTGCGTGATCATTCCTGTCCTCCACTGGCTACTCTAGAGATCTATCGCATCGAAGCTCTCTTAGCCCAGAGTGCGGAGACAAGGCAAAGAAACGGATACTTGACAGATCGTTTCAAACAAAAAGTCAGAATTGAATTGATGACTTATCATTACCTGTGAAAAAAAACAAAAACAACGCAACAGAAAATGGATACCTGGGAACTTTATTACCTTTTGAACAATAGTTCGTATACTGCTTCTTGGAATCCTGTCGTGTGCGCTAAAGATGAATTACCTCATCGCAAACCTAAAGACCATCAAGCTTATGTCATCAACACGGACGAAAGTCATCTTCCAGGCACTCACTGGGTTGCCGTCTACTTCCCTCAAGAAAATTGTGTGGAATATTTTGATTCGTATGGATTACCCCCTTTGGAAGACGATATCATTGACTTTATGAGAAGAAATGCCCAGACGACACGATACAATAATGTGAAATTACAAGGTACAGATTCCATGGTGTGTGGACAATATTGTGTATATTTTCTTCATCAACGCAGTCTTGGATATCCTTTAGAACATTTAGTTACTTATTTTGATCGTCACTCTTCTAGAAACGATGAGAAAATAGATAGATGGTTTTGTGACCATTATAGTTATCTTTTGTCTTTAGCTAGGAAACGTAGAGTACATCAATGGCCTCATGACTTCCATCAATGGAAATCTCACATGATTTCACAACGTTGTCAACCTTGTCAAAAATAATTTGTTTGATGTTACTTGTTACTTGTGACTTATGAATTGTTACTTGTTACTTGAATAAAAAATGTTGTGTTTTGAAAAAAAATGTGTCTGTCGTTTGTTTTCAAAAAAACACTGTGAATATATGCTCTTTGACTTCTTTCTATCCCTCATCATGACATTCGCTATCATAGCGTTCCGACACTAAAACCAAGTAGGGATGTTTTCTATCGCGTCCGCGTTTGAACCATATAAAGCGGGTGGGTCTCCAGTCTGACCATTCACTGTTGACTCGTCAACCTATGAAGATGCCTTCCAGACTAGCCCAGCTGAACGAAGCTTACGTCAATTTACATCGTGTCAGGCTAAACCTGATACCGAAGCCTGAAGAAATAGAGAATGTTAGGATGCTCTCCATAACCCAAGACCTGATAGAAGAGATGTTTAGAGAGGAAATTAAAAAAGAACAAGAAGAATGGACTGAGAAATACAGGCTTCAGAAGAAGCAGAGAGAAGAACAACAACAACAGCAGCAGCAGCAGCAGCAAGAACCAGACAGAAGTTTTGTGGACTGTCGAGTAGACACCAAAGAATTCTCTTTCTCTTTTCGCAGAAGCAGACCGTATCCAATAGGAAAGCC
Organism: Megalonaias nervosa; assembly: GCA_016617855.1. Classification (NCBI taxonomy): domain Eukaryota; kingdom Metazoa; phylum Mollusca; class Bivalvia; order Unionida; family Unionidae; genus Megalonaias; species Megalonaias nervosa. The sequence continues at coordinate 1,764 of JAECUM010041575.1, forward strand.
TACTGCCAGACGGGGACGCAATCTTAGACAGTAAAAAAGATTGCCATTACTTCCGTGAACAAAAAAAAACAGCCCTTTTCAGGGCTACCCAATACTCTCGAAAAGACATACACATTCAATTTGCCAAAATTTGTAATTAGAAAATAGAAGTGTGCCTATAAGCACTTCGTTTCTTTTGTCAGTAAAACAAAATATTTGTGTGTTTGTATGTTTAAAAAAATCACCCTTTGTTTTCTATGTCTTGTCCAATCGTGTCTGTCTGTGTTTGTAAGTAAAAAGTAAAAAAGTCAACGTGAGTGTTTCTTTTAAGTCCGCGCGTTACATGTGATGGTAAATTTGAGTGCTAAGGAATGTTTACCTTCACGTCCGTGCTTCAAGTATATAAATTGGTGCGATCGTCAGTCTGGTTACCCACGTTGACGTAGCAGCTGCAACAAAATGAGTAGACTAACAAAACTACTAGAACTCCAGATGCACCTGGAGCATGCCAGGCGTCTCCTGGATGAGCTGGCTATGGAGGCGGCACAGGAGGAAGCCAGGTTAAAAGAAGAAGAGAGCAAAAAGAAGAAGGAAGAAGAGAAAGAAAAGAAAAGAGGGATCCTGCCTCACCTCTTCATGAGACCTCAGTGTGAGGTCAAACCTGAGGTGAGGACACCTGCACAACCACATCCACAACCACAGCCACAGCCACAACCTGTACCAAGAGTCGCTGTCCTCCAGACAGAAAACTGGGAGGAGGAATTGGAAAGACAGAGGCAAGAGTGGGAGCCTCGGCGTCAGCATCCCAGGGTGCTGAATAGAAGCAGAAAAGAACAAGTATTCACTATCCCTCAAACTGAGGAGTGGGATAGTGAAGCCAATCAACCTCCCTCTGCGCTCCCAACCACACGCATCAATTGGGAGCAGGACTGGAGCCGGCGATGCGTGTGTGGTGCCCGCCCTGGGAGATGTCACCATTAGCCAGGTGCATCTGAAGTTTAAAAAAACAGCCCTTCTCAGGGCTAACCAGATCTCTAGAAAAGAGAACCTATTCAATTTGCCAATTAGTGTGAATGTAGTGTAGTGTGACTATAAACACTCACTCTTTACTGATGTGTGTGTGTGTGTGTGTGTGTGTGTGTGTGTGTGTGTGTGTGTGTGTGTGTTTGCATACGCGTTCGTTGGTGTGAATAGTATATGGGTGTGTGTTTTTCTTCTCTTCCTTCGTTGGTGTGATAGTATAATGTATGTTTTATGCTTGCTCGTTCGTTGGTGTGGATAGTATATTGTGTGTTTTATGCTTGCTCGTTCGTTGGTGTGGATAGCATATAATATGTTTTTTTCTCATCCCGATTGTGTGGATGGTATGTTTGTGTGTTTTATGCTTGCTCGTTCGTTGGTGAGGATAGTATATTGTGTGTGTTTTATGCTTGCTCGTTCGTTGGTGTGGATAGTATATGGGTGTGTGTTTTTCTTCTCTTCCTTCGTTGGTGTGATAGTATAATGTGTGTGTTTTATGCTTGCTCGTTCGTTGGTGAGGATAGTATAATGTGTGTTTTATGCTTGCTCGTTCGTTGGTGAGGATAGTATATTGTGTGTGTTTTATGCTTGCTCGTTCGTTGGTGTGGATAGTATATCATATGTGTTTTATGCTTGCTCGTTCGTTGGTGAGGATAGTATATTGTGTGTGTTTTATGCTTGCTCGTTCGTTGGTGAGGATAGTATATTGTGTGTTTTATGCTTGCTCGTTCGTTGGTGTGGATAGTATATAATATGTTTTTTTCTCATCCCGATTGTGTGGATGGTATATTTGTGTGTTTTATGCTTGCTCGTTCATTGGTGAGGATAGTATATTAGGTGTGTGTTTTATGCTTGCTCGTTCGTTGGTGAGGATAGTATATTGGGTGTGTGTTTTATGCTTGCTCGTTCGTTGGTGAGGATAGTATATTGGGTGTGTGTTTTATGCTTGCTCGTTCGTTGGTGAGGATAGTATATTGTGTGTGTTTTATACTTGCTCGTTCGTTGGTGTGGATAGTATATGGGTGTGTGTTTTTCTTCTCTTCCTTCGTTGGTGTGATAGTATAATGTGTGTGTTTTATGCTTGCTCGTTCGTTGGTGAGGATAGTATATTGTGTGTGTTTTATGCTTACTCGTTCGTTGGTGAGGATAGTAAATTGTATGTGAAGTGAGTGTAAGGGATGTTTTCCTTCACGTCCGTGCTTGAAGTATATAAAAGTATAGCGTTCGTCATTCGCGCCATTCAACACAGAATACAAGATGGATCTTTTTAAGAAGTTGACAGACAGTTGGTGGTGGATGATAGATGGAGTCCATGTGGTGGAAAGACTTCAAATGGAGTGGAGGTTTGAAGTCAGCCTAGACTTTATGACAAGTATGAAAGTAGCAAGTTATGAACTACAAAGCATAATAGTGGAGGAAGCGGATAAGTTGAGAGGCTTCAACTATCCAAAATATGTCAGAGTAGGCACATTGAAGCAGACCCTTGATGTTGTCACCAAAATAAGGTGTTTTTTGGAAGACACATTCATTTTAACAGAATGGTCTTTTGTAGAAAAAGGCTTAGAAAATGTAAAGAAAGCGGAAGACCTGATGAAAAAGGTATTGGAAGAAGAAGTAAAGAAGATCAAGGAGACGTGGGCAAAAGAGAGGAAGGAAAAGGAAAACCAAAAAGAAGAAAGAAGAGTTTGAGAAACTAAATCAGAACTGGATGAAAATCCAACAAAAATTCAGAGCTCTCGGACATCCTGACTGGATGCCCGAAGAAGAAAAGAAGAAAGGAATTATTCAAAAAGTCAGGACATGGTGGAAGAACTGGAGAAGATAAAAGAAGAAGAACCCAAAGGCCCTTTTCAGGGCCACTTCCAATGCCTCGAAAAGATCTTAATTTTCATTTTGTCTCCACCCTAAACGAATATATATAAAACCCTTCCTCTACTAAAAACACGAACGCTCTTGATTCGTGTTTGTCTATAGCCCTCTCTCAGGTAGCCTGACGTCACAGTACTTCTCTTTTTGCTACATTGTTACCAGTGTGACGTCATGCCACCTGTCACTTATCGCTCTACAAACCCACAGTATACTAGTCGCTCTACAAAATTTCCATTGACGCTATACAGGCCCAGGGTGTGCTAGTCCCTCTACCCAATTTTCCATTGACGCTATACAGGCCCAGGGTGAGATTTTATTTCTTGACGCTATACTGGCCCAGGGGGGGTCTGTAATGCTAATTGCCATTGACGCTACGGTAACCCCATATACTACTGACGAATCCTAAACAACTACAGCTGAACCTAGAACAACAGAAACAACAATCACAACATCTCAAATCAAAATCCAGCAACAAGGAAGCCTGTCAGAAAACAGATAATCCAAAACAACAACAGTCAACAGAGTCTAAGACACAGCAGGAAACAACAAATCCAGGGAAGCAATTACAGAAAGTACAAGAAAAAACATCTACACAACAACAGCAACATCAAAGACAGCTAAAACAACAAGCACAATTGCATACACAACCAAGGATAATAGAACAACAGCAACAACCATCACAGACGACAATGATAAAGATTAAACAAAGTCCACAAATACAACAGGCAGAAACAACAAAGGAGAAAGAAACTAAGAGAGAACAAAGAAAAACCAAAAGGAGGAAAAAGATAGAAAAGGAAGAAATGCAGAGAAAAGAAATGGAGGTTTACCTACTTGAACATGACGAATATTTTGATGAAGAATGGATCCAGCAAGCAGCGGCGGAGGAGTACTTCCTTCAAGAAGAAGAAGAAAATTGAAAAAAAATAAAAAAATAAAAAAATAAAAAAATACAACTTTTTACAAATAGGCAAATTAATACAAATAGTACAAAACTCTACAACATATAACACATTAAACAACTTTACTAAAATAAAACAAAACTACAATATAGCACATCTTTTACATATAGGGCAAGGAGGGCCTCCCTAAATGGTCTGCAAAGATCAAACAGGGAGAGCACCCTCCACAAAAAAGGAATATATAATCAAAAAGCGGATGTCTAATGACAAAGTAGAAGGAAATCGTATACTTTGTCTTTTATACACTATGACTTTTGCTCATATTTACATAAGCAGTTCTGAATAGGCACGTACTGGTGAATGTAACAGCATCGAAATTATATTACCAGCACCACCCGCAACACCGGTTATTATTGATATAGCTCCAGCAACAATTCCAATGGGTGCACCTATTATGGTTGATGTTGCAGTGATTACAGCCTCACCCAGACCAACAGTTGCTGCCGTGGAGATTTCACAAATTGAATTAGCAGCAGGAGATGCAGGCTTGTATTTTGCAAGTATCGCTGTCCTCTTAGCGATTTCGTTTTGCAATTGCAGTTCCGTTTTGATTATTTTGCCACGTCGGTAACATTGATGGTCGACATATTTCTTCTATTAAAAATACAATCGCTTATTATTATTGCTCGACAGGCCTACTTTGATCAGGTGCTATTCTGAACTCGTACACACACTTCTAACCAATTAACCTTTTTTTCACTGCCCAGCTGTCATACAGTCATAGAAAATATCTGCTTTGGAAACATTTAAATATCCGGCGATTGTGCGTTCTGCGGGTCTATGACACTTTTTCATTTAAAATCATACTGATTACACCACTCACCACTACATTACGTCTGAAACGATCGTTCTCGTCATCGTCCAAAACTGTTACCCGAACAAGTGCTGAATAACAATAGAGATTTTTTTCAAGTTGAGTCAATGTTGAAATAACATTCATAGGTGAACATAATCGGGGTGAATGTGTCGGTGAATTCTAGCTCGTCGTTGTAGAAACAATCCTTGAGTGATTTTGCAACTGGTGGTACGGTTAACGATTAAATGTTTATACGTGCTAATGCAATGATTCCAAGCTGGCTTTGATTTGATATTAAAACATTAGGGTGATCCCAACCGTTGATTTCTATATTTGGTCTTCAGCAAAATTAAATTTCAGTGTATACAAGGGTTTATTAACACCATTTCACGCAGATATGCATCAACAAGTGGAACAAAATTACTATCGATGTAGGCATCACTTGTCAGCTGATCCAACACTCCATCGGTAAATTCCGTAACTTCATCACCACGATCAGAATCCATTACTTATATGTAATGATAAATCTAATCGTAAACACAAATGCTAAAAATGGTTAAGTACCCTAGTGGAAATATGTGAAATGCCTCAAACTAAATTTCATCGTTAGCTTAGCTTATCAATGATACTGCCACCATATATATGAAAGATTTTGAAAGTTCTGTGTCGAGTTCGTAGCGTAATATTACTGGTTCTCAGGCTGATTGTTGATTACTATTATCAATTGACCCCATCCACTATAATAACAGGATATGATAAATAAATTCGATCCTTACTCACGCACTGTTAAGATGTGAGTTTCATATTTATCAAAGCCATCCACGTCAGTGAAAACAATTTTACCATTTATTATTCCTTCAAATCTTACTTCTCCTACATTGGCGAACATTCTTGTGTATTGTATAAATTAACAACTAAACGTCGTGGTGGGGAAATTTATGATTTTGTTCATGTGTGCATGGCACAACTGATACAGGTTCATTTCGCATAATGACACCATGAAAATGCTTGACTAATTTTGCCATCGCGAGTAAATCAAAATTGGTTAATGGATTGGCCTTCTGTTGTTGTACCGTGTAATTTAAGACCTCTTCTCGATGGTATTCGAGGATATGTTCCTGGTTATCGAAGGCCTTTTCCTATTTTTTTCGTATATGACCCCGCATTGCATTTTTCAAAGCTATCCCGGATGCAGTTCCGACAGCCCCTAACGTGGTTGCTTTGTAACCGCTGGAGCAGTGCTGCTAACAAAGCTGGTCGTTGCAAGGAATGGAAATATTCCAATGGTCTTTTGCAATTGCATCTCATCTGATTTTGGATAATTTTAATACCACTGACGTGTTATTCGTTTGGCAGTACGTGTTAGCTGATCGAGTTGTGTTTGGGACAACCAAACTGGGACAATTCCGGGTAATTTTGTTAAAGAAAGGCTCAGTGTTACCCTACAAATGTTTTCTATAGCGATTTTTTTTTTTATTTTTCCAAGGTTTTTGTACTTTGGCGACCTTCATTTCGTGAGATAACATTGTTATTTAAAGACTAACCGGTCCAATTATAAATTTGAGAAAATTCTAACGCTTTGAATTTCCCATAGGCGCGTCAAGGGCCCTCATTCGGTCACCCGCACACTCCAACAACAGAGTCTTGTCAGAAAAAATTACAACAATACATTTGTAACGATCTATGACTGGTATAGCGGTGCCCAGTAGTCCCTCCTACACTTGCATGAAAATACATATGAACAACGGATTGTCTGAACAACTTCAGGTGTTCCATTCATAAATAGTAAATCTTGTATAATGTATGAAAGTCGTGTTGGGAAATTTGCAAACCAGTGTAAATATTTTGATGTCGGTTCATGCAAAATCACAGACTGAACACACATGTGCGATTTTATTGTATAATTAAGTGAAATTTCTTCAGAGGGTTTCTGATGAAAACAAACTTCACTTATTCCTAAGGGGTAAAATATCAGGATACTATTGTGTTGTTTATTTTCCCGATTCAAGATTGAAACGCCACACACACGTTTTAGTACTGTAAGACTTGTTTTGTACTTATTTGCCATGTAAACTGTACTGTCAGATAACTTCTTGAATGCTCATTTGTTCAATGTGCAAGATATGAGGGCGTTGCAGCGATTCCAGATCGCATAAACGATAACAAACTTGATTCCTTAGATAGTGAAGGGGTTAGAACACACATCTACAAAGTTACCTTTACCATTAGTGACACCTGCATCACGCCAAAATTGCATCTTTGACGTTCTTCTTACAAAATAAGCTGACCGTTTTATTTGTGGGGTGTTTTTTTTTTGCCCAAATATAACCTTCCCAACATCTCTGCAAAACCTAAATATGTGACTGAAGGGAATTGCACACGAAAACTTCAATAAATCCCTAGTGAGTTGTGATCGACGCTCTTGAAATTCACATTTTGAATTTTATGTTGGCATTGATGACTACATTTTCTATATTTGCAGTAGTTACCGCGTTGGTATGCCCGTGCGTCGCCTCATTGTATACATTTTATAATCTGCAGGATCAGTTACATCTTTAACAAACATCATCGTTGGACCAGCTTTTCTTGTGTAATCGTTGCTGGATCTAGCATCGACGTGGCAACACCAACGTTATCAAGATTTGATTCGAATTCCTTTCCATCAATGGAATAACGTGTACTGTTGAACAATACCATGATTCCATTGCTGAGAAATCCAACTGCGACACTGGCACCATAATTGTTACCGTTGTCGATGCGTACAAGTTTCTCATCAATTTCCAGAAAAGCCTCATATGAAGAAAAACATAGACGTGTCCTGCACTTGTAATTCTACCTTTTGCTGATCATGGACTCTAGTGGGGTATGAGTGATACTGAAATCTCTTTTGCTTCGATCCACAAACACAGTCAAGCCCATATCAAATGCTGGATCTGATGTATCTTTGAATTAAAGCATTACTAATACATTATTGATTTTGTCTAATACCTTTGCTCACTGTCCAAATCCACTTCCTAAGACCAAGTTTGCAATAGCTGATTCCTGCATTTCTTTGTTCAGAGGCTTCATTAATAATTTGGGCAACCGTGGCCGGCATAGTTTCTGTTGACAGTAGTGTAATCGATTTTGATGGTCCTCGAGTCACAAACCATTGCAGTCTATGTCGAATCGATTGAATCGTTCGCAATCCCAGATTTGTCAACCGATCCTCAGCGACATTTTTAATACTTTCAGCAACTCGCATTGCAACTTGTTTATCAGTGGTGCAGCACGCGATGATAAGGCTGCGAGCACCTTTGGTGCCCTTGTGAACAATCCAGGAACAACTGCACAGAGGCCAGTTCCACAGTATGTCACGTAGACATGTTTTTATTGTGTCAGCTACATGCACTGGAATTACACGTCCCGTACGACGGTCATTATATTAAATATCAGATCAATCTCTAATGTACAGTTGTATCATCAACATTTCACCGCGCAGATCTATAATGTGCCCGCCTGATCCACAAGGGTATAACAAATATATGTCAACCGATTATTATGACATGAAAAATACTCAGGCAACGAGGGCGTAACCGATATCAAATCAGTCTGTTCCACAGTAGGTGAAAAACCAAACAGGATGAAACCGTGAGAGGCCAAATATGAGAAAACTTCACTTTCATTGCTGCCACTGATAGCATCACAGGTTAAATTGGTCTGCATCACTGAGTTAAATCTGACAATGTCATGGGTGATATGATATTCCAGCCCACCTGGAATACCACTAAAGAAATAAAACTTACTACGAAACACATACTAGAGGCAAAATCACCACAAGCAGAAAGACCATGAATTTCTCACGAACAGTCCGGCAAGAACAGCGTAGTGAACAACAGATCAAAAAGTGACTAGCGGCACTATAACGAACATCTCTCTGCTGAAGAAGAACAGGCAGTAGGGAGACATAACATGAAAACCTGGTAGAAGAACACACAGAAACTTAAAGGAGACTACGCGTTAGGTCAAAACGTATCTATGAAGAGTGCAGCTCGGGACATCCTCTCCGATGAGAGGGAGAAAATAGCACGATGGAAGTAACACTTTCGAATGGTAATGAACAGACCATGCCGCCCGATTACACTAGATCCCAGAGCCGAAGAGGACCTTGACATCAGTCTTGAGAATATCACAGTGACCAAAGTCAGAGAGGCCATCAAAGCCTTCAAAAACGTGAAAGGTACTGGTAGGGACAGAGTTTGCTCAGAAATGCTGAAGTCAGAAGATACAGAAACTCTAAAGTTTGTCAGAGAAATGTTCTAATAGATATGGGAGAGCAAAAATAATCTATAGTCATCGTAAAGTTACCAAGAAAGGGCAACCTTTGTGACCGTCACAAATTGAGAGGCATCACCTAGCTATCCCTCACCATCAAGGTCTTCAGCAGAATTATTCCCAAGAGGATCACTAACACAGCTGATGACCTTCTCAGACAGGAACATGATGGTTTCATTAAAGGAAAATCTTGCATTGACCAAATTTTCACACTCCGACAGATACTAATGAAGAAAGTGAGTTGAACTGGACATTGTAAATGACCTCCATGTACTTAGAAAAGGCTTTTGATAGCCTTCGCTGTGACTTTCTTTGGAAAATACTCCGGTTTCATTGTATCCCACTGAAAAATAATAAGCATCATCAAAGTTCTGCAAAAAGACTTCCAGTGTAAAAAGATATGCGACAGCCATCTCACGGAATCCTTCAGTGTCAACACATGCGTGAAACAATGCTGCATCCGTGCACCTTTCATCTTCACCCTTGCCATCGAATGGCTGAAAAAGGAGACAACTGTGGAAAGTAAAAGAGGAATTAGGTTATATAATTTTTGACTTGTTGTAGGACATTTTTTTAGAATTATTTGGGATTTTATATTGTAAGTGTTTCTTAAATTTTTATTTTGTAACTTAAAGAAATAAATTATTTGTTGATTTTACAAAACTTGCTGGTTTAGCTTTTCTCTATTACATAGTTTAAGACCTAGAGTTGTAACACTAGTTTCTCAATAAGCACTCCTACCATTGCCTTTTTGTAATAGTATGTTTGTGTGGTTATTGTGTGTGTATCAACACTCCTACACTTGTGTGATAGAATATTGGTGTGGGGGTAAGTGTGGCGTGTCTATAAACACTCCTGTCCTATTTCACTGGACAGCAGAGGTGTTATTTTGGATGATTGTTTTTTAAAACGTGGGCGCTAGGTAGCATATCAAAACTCTGTACATGTGTGTATTGGATTGTAATAAAAAGTATGGGTTGGAATTATATGTTTGACCCTATAAATTGTTGACCCAACAAATGTTTACCCTGTACATTTTTCAAGATGGACACGCCTATAACACTCGCCAGGTTAACACTACATTTCTAGTATGAACGCATAGTACCATTCCAATCTTAAACCTATCGATATATTTAGGTTTTCCCTTTATGACCCCACAAATTTGCCCATTTTTTCCCTCTATGACCCCATGTGAGCTCCAAGTATCAGATGTTACTACTTATGATTCTATAAAATAACCTTTTTGGGCATCAATGACGTCACGTACGCTCGTTTGCTGGAATTAATTGCAAGCTTCTAATTAAGTCGTGCGTAAATACTGTGCAAAAAGCATGTTTTTTTCCGGCTCCATCTTTCAATGAATCCAATCATGCAAAAAGTTCACGCAAGTAAATAAAATATTTATAGTTCAAGGAACTCAAATAATGTAGTCTGTATATACAATGAACTTGACCTTTACAGTTAAATTGTCTGACTAGAATAGAAGGTTATTTCTTGATGTGCAGTACATGTATATGTTTTTTAATCGATGTATCTCTCTCTCTCTCTCTCTCTCTCTCTCTCTCTCTCTCTCTCT
>JAECUM010041580.1:0-32798 GCA_016617855.1 Megalonaias nervosa
AGAGAGAGAGAGAGAGAGAGAGAGAGAGAGAGAGAGAGAGAGAGAGAGAGAGAGAGAATTTTGAAAAACAAGGTGGTAGGCCGTTTGCTAAGAGTAGTTTTAACGAAATCCTTGTTCATTCATTCATTTATTTCCTGTAAGTCTTTTGAGTTAAGTGATGGTACCAACAAGGATTGTTCTAATTAGTTTTAATCTCACAACTTATGTATTCGTCCTAAATAATCTTCATCCCTTATACATTAATCCTTGACTTGACTCGTAAGGTACATTCTGTCATACTAATACTGTTACTGTCTGTATTGAAATAAGAGTCAAAGATATCTTATATCAACAAATATTTCAAATTCTGAATGCAGCTCTGGAGATGGGGGAGCGAGGGGGTCTTCAAATCGCGCAGATATTTGCGAAAGCGCCCGTCTTTAGTTCAGTTCATCGTATCAAATATTTATGCACCACCCCATGTTTAAATTATCTTCCCACATTGTTCCGTCACCCGATATTGACAGCCTTTCTTGAAAGTGATGTTTCGGGTAACCAAACGGTTGTTGGAATTATAAGAGATACACCAAGTTGTATAAATTATTTACACTTTTTCAAAGTGTTAGATGGTTTACAAAATTCGGGATGGGTTTCTCCTTTTTTTCTGTTTTTAAATCATTATCCCAAATTTTCTGAGTTGTTATGAGGTAGCATCTCGATTAGAATATGTATATAGGCTTATCAGTTCTAATCAACAATAAAGACAAAAGCGAAGAGCCTTGTGTTGGCCAGTCTTTGTACTTTCCTTATGAAGCTGACCACAAACTTCCTCCATTGTTCGATTGATTGCACTAACATTTATGCATGGTCTTAGCTGATTCTTGATGCTATTTATCCGGAAACCTCCCCCCCCCCCTTTTCAAACATACATATCGGCTAACAGAAGGATATATTTCAGACGTGTATTCGTAATTTTCAAGCGTGTACAGAAAGTTGTTTTTTTTCCAAGTTTGGTTAATTGGTTATTTAGGCAAACATTTCATAAAGAAATATTTGCATTTGCAACTTATTTTAGTCAGATAAAACCGCAAACGAAAATATTGCTCATTTAATCATGACTGTATATTTTAGAGTGCAGAACGCATGATACTTGCATCAAGTGCTTCATAATATCTTCACTGACAATGTGCCTGCTTTCCTGATGTCTACTAAACAAATGTGAAAACAAGCGGCCAGTAATATATATGTGTTTTTAAGAAACAGTGTCTTTATTATGCCTAACTCTTTGCACGACCATTTTCGTTGGCCTGTCAGTACGTCCGAGCTTGCATGCAGCAGCGGCGCTGGTCACAGATTAAAGAGTTTTGGCTTGCTTGTACCTGTATAAAATTAGGTAACCTGGTCTAATTCGATTGTTCTCGCCAGTCAAACAATTTTTACTTTTTTAAGGTTCTTTTATTTTATTTTAGGCATTTTTTTCTCATTAAATTAGCTTTCCTCTTGCGCAAAACGTTTGGTAAATACTGACCTCCTTTTGTATATTTGTATGTATACCATCATACCGATCGAATATTCCAAAAAGTTTAGACAAAATGAAAAGTATTTATAATGGTATGGCATCCTACCTATGCAAGTGGATACATAACTAAAGTTCCGTTGCACTTGAAAATTAAAAAGAAATAGCGGACGCTCACTCACTACAAAAATATGTCATTATGTCTCTAAATTATATCAATTTCGGCTACGTCACGTGACAGTTCCAGCCCACTCATTAATAAAGGATAATCGACATCCACGGTCACATTGTTCTTTCGTGATTTTTCAAAACCACATCCCCAAATAATTTGATATACTGTACTCAACACAAATAATGGAGCAAAACTTAACATAATGAACTCAATATATTTCAAAGAAGTGAGTTTAACATAGAAAAAATAATATCGGTATCAAGAGATAAAGTGTACTTATTATCAAGTTGGGGGTGGGGGGATAAAGTGTGGCCGAATCCAGTTTTAATACAATGCATGCAAAGAATAGAAATGTTGATTTATCGATTCCAAATATTGATAAAATATCTGCCAATGTTTCAGAAATTATGCGGATTTACAAACTACATTTTATTGATTATAGCATGAGACAGGTAGCATAACGTATAAGGTTCACATTTGTATCAAAGTATGTTTGTACAGAAGTCAAATATAGACTAGTAGCCCACTCCCCTGTTATGTGTAATTGTATATGTCTGTATGTATGAAAACAAAATAATAACCCCTTCCCTCGTATGTGCGATGGTATGTTGGATAGTAAATGCCAGTATTTTTGTGATCCTACCATATTCAGCTTATATACCTGGTAACTCTTTTATCTGTATGTGTGAGTGTTGGTTTTTAAGAATGTGTGTTTTTCAGTAAGCATGTATGTTAGCCCCACCCCAATCAACACCTTACTTCATCTGTATGTTTTGTTTGTTTCTATGTGTTATGATGAGGTTTTTCTCAGAACCTTCTTCTCATTTCTTGCTATGAGAAGGAAATACTCATAACTTAAGCCCATGTGAGAGAGAGAGAGAGAGAGAGAGAGAGAGAGAGAGAGAGAGAGAGAGAGAGAGAGTGTGTGTTCAGGCTATCTTAAAAGAGGTGTCACTCATAACGGTGTAGATACGTATACATCGTGGGGAAATGGCTGTGCGAGAGGTAACGGGGTTCGCTGTAAGGAAAGACAGTCTTCTGATTCTTTATGAATGAACTGATTTTGCGCAAGCTTGTTCTCAATTTATACGCAATTTTAGACGTATCCTCACGGCCAGATATGGACATTTGTCTAGGTACTTTCGTGTTCATTCATTTCGAATCAGAACGAGGCTCCCGTCTTTCTTACTGATACTGTCTTCGTCTGTGTACGTCATCAGACAGACAATTCTGCTGCATCGGCTTATTTGCTTTAAGAAACACGTGAATCATTCTAGTGTATTCATCATAAAGGAATTTGCCTGTTCAGCATAACTTACAACCGAGTCTAAAAATTGCTAACTTTTGGATGCAAGGGAAATGTATTTTATAGTACAAGGGGTTTTGCAATTTCCTGTAAAGCACAGTTTGTATTAAATTAGTATACAGTTGTAGTACAGAAATAAATAAAATTAATCTCAATATAATGTAATGAAAAATTACTTTTAATATAATTTAGAGAAAATTTAAATCTTAATACTTTTTCTTAAAAATTCTGTCCTAATATATGGATGATGGATTCAAGAAATGAAAGTTTCACCTTAAAAGAAAGTCATTTGGTATGATTTTCATTGGCAGATACAAATGTTGATCTGTTACAATGTTTGTATCGTTTAATTCATAAAATCAATCTTTTCTCTGTTGTGGAGTCCTAATGTTAAATCCACCTCCGATAATAACATCCTATTGATAAGAAATAGTCTGTTATAATGTGTTTGATCTTCCACCCAAACATATTCGGATACTTTTGTATTTCTGTTGTACCATAGTTTCATCCTAATGTTAAATTTCCCTTCTCCCATTGTAACATCCTTATGTTAAACTCTCATTTCGCCATAGTAACATCCAGCTGTAATATTGAATTCTCATTGCCCGATACAAACTCCCTTTACTAGATAAATGTATAGGAACATACATACATATATACATACATACATACATACATACATACTTACTTATATTCATACATACATACATACATACATACATACATACATACATACATACATACATACATACATACATACTATTACAACTTTATACTATTAAACTGATAACAGACAACCGCGAAAACCAACAAGGTTTGTAAAATTCAAGAAATAATTAGAACAGAAAGTGAAAATTTTAAATTTTTTTCAGTATTGTGAATTAAATCCCAAATAGTCCTAAAAGTTCTACCACAAGTCCCAATGTATGAAGTTCCAATTAAATTCAAATGGTTTACCAAAAAATTCCAATATTGAATGTGCCAGTGGCTTGGAATTTAGCGATGTGTTTACAGTCTTTTGATGTATCACATTATTATAATCCAAATGTCATTGACTGAATTCACTATATTTCCAAATTAATTTTCTAGACCAAGATTATTATTGAGCACATTGTAATTCCAGTGAATAATAATTTAAATAAATAAATCCAACCAAACTGAAAACTGAATACAACAATTAGACTGATTCCAATGTTAAGGCAGAAGTGAATAATCCTTAATTAAACAAGTTTATATACTCCTCCGCTTGACCTAGGTCACAATTACCATTTTCTGGAAATACTCTGTCAGCCTAATGGAAAATTTCCTTTCTGGAACTTTCCTAGGCCAGAAGCAAGACTGTATCTTTAACTCAAACTAAAATAAACATGTTTACAGTTAATAATGATCTGAATATTTAATTTATAATCATAGAGAAATATTAACTATGTATTGTGTTGTTTACAAAATAAATACTAAGATCAACTACAAAATACAGATTAAAAAATTGGGTTAAGGCTTTAGATTGTAAATAAAATAGCAACGTCAGAAAATACTCGATAGTTTGCAAAATGTATATGGTTATGTTTTAATGCCTTAAAAAATGTGTATCAAACGAAATTATACAATAATATGTAGATCAACTAAGTTAGAAACGCTTGTTAAATTCATCTGTCTGCATTCGTTAAAAATTAATATCGTATTGCATTTTTATTTTGTTCATGTATATTTCGTGCTTCTACAGAGCACAAAGTTATTACATATGAAGAGAAGAGGCCCAAGTAGATTCCGCATCGCTCATCTGATCGGCATCTATCTAAATGCAAAATGAATTGGCATTTAGCCCAGAAATCTGGTATAAATCGTTCGCTCTGACATTTGAAAGGTTTTAAGTTTGTAGTAACAGTGACATTTTTGACGACAGATCGGCCTGATCGATACAAATTTTAAAGTGATTAAGCCAATATGTTTTTCCTCAAATTATTTAGATTTTAGTCTGTGATATTTTATAAGTCAAAACGTTTTCTTCCATTTGTGGTCAGATTTCGTTTAGCAGTCTTTAAGAAGTAGCTGTTTGAGTAATGTTATACTTTTTATTGTGCCATGGCCTAATTTGATGACAGTCTGGCATCGTTTGTAAAAACTTGCAATGTCTACATGCCGTGGCCTAATTTGATGACAGTTTGGGCATCGTTTGTAAAAACTTGCAATGCCTACATACCGTGGCCTAATTTGACGACAGTCTGGGCATCGTTTGTAATGCCTACATGCCGTGGCCTAATTTGATGAGTCTGGAACAGTTTGCAAAAACTTGCAATGCCTACATGCCGTGGCCTAATTTGATGACAGTCTGGCATGTAAAAACTTGCAATGCCTACATGCAGTGGCCTAATATTTATGTTTTGCTCTTGAAGGAGCGAACATAACAGCAGGTGTTGGTTTCCGAAAACTTTTCTACAATTTTATGTTCTTCTGGCCCATTTTTTCCATCAAGTCTTCCCAGTAATGCTTGGGCAGAAATTTTAAATTGTTACAGATGAAATTAAATTTTTTTGTATAGATGCTGTGATTTTCAACGCACGTGGATGGGCAAATCAGCTTGTGCAACTCGTAAAAATCAAGTCATTTCAGCTCTTAAAAATCAAGTTGCAATGTGCGTGAGCAAGTCCAAACAACGGAGAGAGAGAGAGAGAGAGAGAGAGAGAGAGAGAGAGAGAGAGAGAGAGAGAGAGAGAGAGAGAGAGATTCTCTACATATTGCCTTAGGCTCTACAAGTTTTATGTTCTGCCAACATCCTAATCTTCATTTTATGTTTATATTTACTATTTGTATTTGTTATCTGTTACATAAATTATCCCAGCTTAATGTATCAATCTGTTCTTTATATTCCCATACGCTTGTCACATCCATCTATCTGTTCTTTATATTCCCATACGCTTGTCACATCCATCTAATCAATCTAAGGGACAGTCTCACATTTTTTCTTGCCGGTATGATAATACAAATACTTAACATTTGAACCAATTTTTCACAAATTGGAAATAAATGTATCTATTTTAACTTGCTATCATTTATATTTCAGTCGTTCTATTTGCAAGTATATGTAGTGTATTTACAATCTTTACGTAATATTCTTGTCATTGGCAGTGTTTGCGTACGCTCCTCTTGAATCAGTATGCTGGCCATTGACCCATTTTCTAGTCCAATGAAATTTGTCGACTCTCGAAAGTCGGCTTGTCAAAGACTGCTATGATGCACGATGACTAAGTGATAATTTATGATGACAAAGCTCTCGAAGTTTATGTTACTAGTGTGCATGGAGATAAAAAGATCTTATTTTGAATAATTAACCACGTGAGTATCTCTAAAAGTGCAATCGATGTTCCAGTATATCATGCACTCACGAGCTGTGTTTATTGTCTATTATTTTCCTTTGTAAATACAGAAGACGGTCCGTGTTTACTGTTTGTCCTGTAATAACACGGATGATAAATAAGTGTTCACAAGTAATTCATTTCTGTAAATAAATCACAATGACAATGCCACTCTGATTGAAGCTCCATGTTTTTCTTTTTGTTGATTTAATCGAAGGACCGAGTCTGTTAGAGTTTCATAAGAACCAGAAAAGGAAACTAGACACAGTTTTTACAAACAAATCTAATGAATATACTGCAAAGTAAATAACAGTAATAAATAGACAGCAATAAACTGCAAAGTAAATAGACAGCAATAAATAGACAGCAGTACGCTGTAAAGTAAATAGACTTATAAATAGACAGCAATAAACTGCAAAGTAAATAGACAGCAATAAATAGACAGCAATTAACTGCAAAGTAAATGGACTAATAAATAGACAGCAATAAACCGCGAAGTAAATAGACAGCAATAAACTGCAAAGTAAATAGACTAATAAATAGATAGCTATAAACTGCAAATTAAATGGACTAATAAATAGACAGCTATAAATGCAAAGTAAATGTACAGCAATAAATAGACAGAAATAAACTGCAAAGTAAATAGACTAATAAACAGACAGCAATACACTGCAAAGTAAATAGACTTATAAAGAGACAGCAATAAACTGCAAATTAAATAGACAGCAATAAATAGACAGCAATAAACTGCAAAGTGAATGGACTAATAAACAGACAGCAATAAACTGCAAAGTAAATAGACAGCAATAAACAGGCAGCAGTAAACTGCAAAGTAAATAGACTAATAAATAGACAGCAATTAACTGCAAACTAAATGGACTAATAAATAGACAGCAATAAACTGCAAAGTAAATACTCATAAACAGACAGCAATAAACTGCAAAAAGTAAATGGACTAATAAATAGCCAGCGATTAACTGCAAGGTAAATAGACTAATAATCACACAGCAATAACTGCAAAGTAAATAGACAGCAATAAATAGACAGCAACACACTGCAAAGTAAATAGACTTATAAATATACATCAATAAACTGCAAAGTAAATGGACTAATAAATAGACAGCAATAAACTGCATACTAAATATACAGCAATAAATAGACAGCAATAAACTGCAAAGTAAATAGATTAATAAATAGACAGCAAATAAACTGCAAGTAACTGAACTAATAAATAGACAGCGATAAACTGCAAAGTAAAT
Organism: Megalonaias nervosa; assembly: GCA_016617855.1. Classification (NCBI taxonomy): domain Eukaryota; kingdom Metazoa; phylum Mollusca; class Bivalvia; order Unionida; family Unionidae; genus Megalonaias; species Megalonaias nervosa. The sequence goes on from JAECUM010041580.1 coordinate 7,586, forward strand.
GGATTAATAAATAGACAGCAATAAACTGCTAAATAAATAGACTCATAAATACACAGCAATACACTGCAAAGTAAATGGTCTAATAAATAGACAGCAATCATCTGCAAAGTAAACAGATAGCAAAAAATAGACAGCAATAAACTGCAAAGTAAATAGACTAATAAATACTTCACAATGTATTTAAAGCGCCCCCTTAGCTACTTTAAAATTGTAAATCTGAACCTTGAAGAAAAGTACATATGAATACAAGCGACAATAGTTTGTTAGCATTTAGAAGTCATGTGGTGTTCTAAAATTTTAACGTGCCCACAAATTTAGGGTTTCTATCCCAGTTGCATAGACAGTGGTAAACATAATACAAACAATACACCCGTAAAGATATCAAAAAGAGGGAATAATGTATCCGCTCGCTCAATTATTTAAGTAAATATAGATACTTGGTTCATTTAAAGTCCCCTAAGTGGAAAGGGGAGAAACTGGAACTTCCATTTAACTATAAAGATTCTCGGGTTTACCTCCCCTGACGATCGTAACAGCGAAATTGGATTTAATCGGCAAAAAGCTGGCACTTATAGCAACGCACGAACTGGATATTAACACGACTGGCTGATTCTATGGCTTTTTGGTACTCTGCCGGAACGCTCACTACCCGTGTTTTATATGCACAGAAACCAAACGACCGGAAACTAAAAGAACCAAATGTGTTTGGGTTTCGCGCTTGGAAAGATATAGTGTTATACGGAAATAATGGAACGTATCCGAATGATATTCCAATAGTCTATTCAAATAGCGGTTTGCTGGAGAGATAAATGCAAACATCCTTTATAAACCGAAAAAGAACATCAAATAATTGGGCAGTTGCAAGTAATATATTAAATTTAATGTACATATAATTCAATAAGAAACAGTACCAATAGGCTATTTACAGTACGGAGAGTTGTACAGGGTCAAACTAATGCGAATTTTATGACTCATAAGTGGTTTGGTTCAAACCACATTACAGAGCTATGTACATTTGTTTGTGCTTGCATATTGTTATTTTCTTTGGGTCATTTTGCATTTAGTTCCAAACCATTGTTATTTTTTTATTACAAATGGGACTACTATTATTTTTATTGCAGAATATTTTGAAGCAGTGTCATTAAATAATGCTGACTTTGATGAATATAGAATGTTGATGCCATTCTGGTGTATGGATTATATGCTCTTGCGTACATTATGGTCTAAACCAAGCAAAAGTAAAGAGTGAGAAGGAACAAGCTTGTAAAATTGAACAAATAATTTATTTCCCTTGAATACCAAGTGAAAATATAAAAAGGAACTCACGGTATTGCGAATTAAATTCCAAATAATCATAGAATTACAGACACAAGTCCTAATTATTAAAGTTCTGAATCAACTTTAGCGGAAATCCAAATTAAATCCAACGCTGAAAATGTTTATTTAGTGGCCCGTGTCGTTTTGATGTAACAACAGTATTAGGTTGTATCACATTAACACAGTCAAAGAATAAACTCCTTATTTGAAATTTCACTATAAATTCAAAGATCTATTTCCAAAAATGTCATGTTTCTTGAGCACTTTGTAGAGAACGATCACTTAAATTTGAATAAATAAATTCCAGTTCAAAGCAACTTCTGGACACAACAATAATACAATTGATTTTGCTGAGATCTTAAAGTATGAAAAATTAATTTATGCAGTAATAAGATTATATTGTTCTCTACTTGACCTCAAGTAACAATTAGTAATTTCTATTATCTAATCGAAAATGACCTTCTAGATTAGAAGGTATGTTACTAACATTATAATTTACAATATTGAATATGTCAGGTAGGCCAGGTATATTTATAGAGTAATTCCAATAACCTAGACCCAGACCCAAATGAATATTTTTATTTCTATTAATAATTATCCTAACATTAAAGCCAAATATTTTAGCTATGTATTAGTTTTTTACAGAATAAAAAATCAATCATTCAGATCAAGTAGAAAATGAACTTGATTTTGAATAAGGTCAAGTCCAACATACAATGTTACATTACAGTAGCATATAGTGAAATATTCTTCTAAAAAAGAAACAAACCTACTAACAAACAATGCAAATGAAATGAAATATACACCACAGATGCATCCCTAATCTTCTAACTATCTCTTCGAGATTACACGTATCAATATTTGTACAATCAATTGAATTTTAAACACAAATGGCTAAGCTTTCACAAACCAGAAGGTGTTAGTGATGATGACCTTGATGATGCCATACCTTGTGCATCTTTTGATTTGTCTGATCCTGAACAAGAAAGAAATGTTTTCACTGGTGAAGTACTAGATACAAGATAAACATGTCTAAATGGCATGAAAACAAGTGCATGAGAAATAAGGCAAATCGTTCAAAATTTCTAACTTCTTCATTAATAAAACTTTTAACAGCATTGTCTAATCTATTTTCGTTGTTAGACATTACCGCATAATACAAAGACATTCCTAAAATGGCAACTACTGTAGCAAGCTTGGTTTATGGGCACAAATGGACCAAAGCATAAAAACTGGTGCACATTTTATGTAGCATGCATTTTAAAACGTATTTCCGATTCCTTATTTTCAGTTTGTTTTTTTTTTACACTATGATTAACAAGTCTTTCTATAATGTTTTATTAGTAGCAAATAATGTAAGAATTGCCCAATATTTCAATTACTACATTGTTTACTCCTTTGCCTATTCCACCTACAAAAAAAAAACGTCCTCCAACTCCATCTTCTACTGCAAACGAATCAATTTCACATGATCAAAAGGACCGAAAGCTTAGCCAATTATTTATCTGAGTTAATCCAAAATGTTGAAATTATTTGTATGATGTAGACCCTAAAGTAGCAATTATCTGAATTAAACCAACATATAGCAGCTGTACTTGGTGTTATTAGTGGAGTGACACGTAATTATATAAGGGTAATATACAAATTTCTATTTCCTTGATGAATGTCGTATTTCATTTGTTTTAGCATTCATGCATTTGTTAATCGCATTGTTGACCAAAGATTGAAAGAAAGAGAAGAGTAGTATTAAAGATCAGTAATATATTTCCAGAAGTAAAGCATATAAAATCTTGAAGACATTAAAATACAAATAAATGATTGTTTGTTTATTTTATGTTCTATATTGTTTGCTCAAGGTTTCTATATTGTCACGTGGCCTTCTAAAGTCCATGTATCGGACTGCACTAGCAGAAATGCCAGTTCATCATGACTTCTCTCGCAACATAAAGTTTATCAACTTGTTTTCTTTTTTCCCTCTATACCTTTCTGTCTTACTGTAACACCTTATTTATAGGCTTTTACGGTACTGCTTTTTAACCTAGGTATTCGTGCTATGATTCAAACGAGTCATTGGATGCTGTAAATTGCCGCTGTATCCTACAGGATTACACATTTTTATAATCATCGATATAAAATGCCGCTATTATTTAGCGTTGAATTACCCTCATCTGTCAAACCATTGCAGTCTGGAAGAATGGAATGATTTTAATTGACATTTGTGTTATAGATTTTATAATTTATTTCACGTGACATACCAAAAATTCACAATCTTTAATTCCCTTATCTACTACGTATCGTATGTTATTTTCTTTTCTAATACAAATTATTATTCATCGCTGTTTGAGTTTTGTATAGCTTGTGGTATCTTCAGACATGATGGGTTGAAATGTTAAGAGTTTTGCAGATATAATAAAATTATTTCATTTATTTGCTACATGATTTGAATACATCTTCATCGTGTAAAAGTATTTTATAAAAAGAGTCCTCGCATCTGTAAAAGAAAATTAATTTGTATGCTGATTTGACTAGTTATTATACATGTTTGTCTATGAAATGCACAACAGATGTTAACATCCACACTGCCTAGATTAAACGATTCTGCCAAAAGGTTCATGTCCAACTGAGATCTCTTTGTTTTCACCTAGTCATTTTACAGTAAACTTTAAACATGTAGTTTTCACAAATATCCAAATGGCTTGTATCGATGTAATCTTTTTTCAGTTTACTAAATTTGTATTCTGCTACATTCATCTGATAAATTGACTTTGTTAAGACGGGTTAAGCAGTTTTATACATTAAAATGAATTACAGGACAACGGCAAGGTGCTGTTCTTGTTAGCGTTTTCAATCTAGAACCCATCTATCTACGATAAACAAGTAGATGCTGCTAACACTTAAAATTGTACGGAGTTTACGTTTTGTATGTAAAAACATTGATCCTTTATTTATTGCTGTTCTACGTTCGCGTGTAATTATACGTAGACTTTTTTAATCTATTAATTTTCTCTACAGTAATATTAAATTAACCTCTCATCTTTACACAATGTTTCATCTGTGGTATTTAAAAAAAAAAAAAAAAAAAAAAAAAATGTTTCTTCTCCCTGTCACAAATCTCGTACAGTGAAAGAGGAGGAGGTTTAGAGTTTAAAAATAAAAATAGACAAATGAAGTATGACAAAAATAAAGAAATATCTTACAACTCAATTTCAGAGTTTTAATCTTAAAGTCCTCTAATTTTTTGTTAAATTTAAGTTGCGCACACTTTAAAAAATGCAGATTAAGTAGACACTTTTTGAATACTGACTCTTTCATATTCAAAACTGCCTTTCACTAGAATTTGATACTGTAACAGACTAAAAAGTATGTTGTTAGCAGATGTAGGCTTCGAGCAGTTAAATATTGCATGAATGTTGTCTGAATAAACTTGTAAATTTTATAAGTTCACAAATTGTATTTCACACGATGCTACACATTCTTCCAAGCAGGTTTGTCACATTTTGCTAATGCGCAGTTACTAAGAGTCTATGAGAGAAAGATTCTGGATAGACGATACTCATCTCTCTCTCTACATCGATGCAATGAAATTTTCATCATTAGCTTTCCTTTTAGGAAGAGTCACCCCTTGGATGCCGAAATGAATTTTCAAATATCTGGATACAGACTAGACCCGTGCTACTTGCAGAAAGAACACAATAGAGTACTACACGGCTTTATTCATGTAATATTTCTTAGGCCACTCGCAGGTGGCAGACGAGGAAACACGAAGGCAATACATTTAAGGTGCTGTAATGTGCTCGTAGCAGTTAAGTATTTAGTGTTAAAATCAAAAATGAGAGAGAGAGAGAGAGAGAGAGAGAGAGAGAGAGAGAGAGAGAGAGAGAGAGAGAGAGAGAGAGAGAGAGAGAAGGGGAGGGAGACAAATGATCTCAGTTGTACGGAGAAATAAGCTTTACGAGAAGTGAGAAAAAAGGGCATTACGGATGATGATTACGAACTAAGCATGAAATGTCTAATAAGTCTGCAAGTTTTGAATATCCGTGTGATCGTAAAGGCCAAAGATTATTGACTGATTAACTAGCTTTGTAACTAGTGGCCAAAAATCTGTTGCTTTTGTCCACACTGGTCTAAATGTCCATTCTGCACACACTGGTTCCGATAATGAGAGCCACACTGAACTCCCCCATTTTGACAGCAAGCGCAGTCATGTAGAGTCTTATCATGGTCGCATGAACATCCAGTAAATGAATTTGTGTAGCCGTCTATCCCATACATCGGCGCAGGCATAACTGGAATACAATTTGCATATTGAACTTATTATATCATTATATATGTTAATAAAGATGAATCGGGAATTTTGTTTGTGTGTGTGCGTATCTATTGGTTGATACCGCTGTGCAAGTTTTTACTTTTGTTGCGTTATCAACAATAAAATAATTGAATGATTAGGGACAATTGAAATATCCGTTAAATATTTATGTCGGTGCTGCTCTTTGAGCAACAACTTTCAAATGTAGTTTCCACTAATCCTGTGTAACTTAAACCTATATTATTAATATCAACGCTATGTAGAAATAATACTTGTACTCACGGGTACCGCAACTGGAGAGGAAAACATCGGACTGCACACACTGGTGATGAGCCCCATCGGGACACTGATATGCTCCATGTTCACAACATGCACAGTCAGTTCGCGAAGTGTCAAAGTTGCACACGCATCCGGTTGGAGTCCTGAAGAATGTGGGCACACATTAAAATATTATGACATAAACTACTATGAACAATAATTCTTTCTTACTGGGTAGTTATCGTTTTGCATGAAACTAATTTTATTCATAGTGACTTGCATGTCATAGTGAAGTCATAGCACACCAATGAGAGATAACAGACAGAGTTAGAGACAGACAGACAGAGGCAGATAGACAGACAGAGACAGAAAGAGAGATATGGATGTATTCATGGCATTGGCGCCCGCAGGATTTTTTGCAAGGGGGGGGGTCAGGACTTTGTGCAGGAGGGGGGATTTTCGGGGTCAGTGAGTCACGGCCGGGAGAGTTAGTATAAGAAGCAGTCTGAAACTAAAGCTAATATTTATTAAGCGTTTTGAACAGAATCTTGTGACATATTTTCAGCTACATTTGCATGATTAAACTTGTCGGAATTTATATATATATATATATATATATATATATATATATATATATATATATATATATATATATATATATATATATATTTGCAGCATGATTTCCAAGGGGGTCACGTGACCCCCCTTGACCCATGCTGCGGGCGCCCATGATTCATGGTGTTGATAAGTATTATCAAGACCTAGGGTGAGTAATTTAATTGTGTTCCTACAAATGGGCAAAACAGCTGCCTCGCTAGGCGCTCAGCGTTAAGAGGTTAATGTTAGGACGGGTCGGCCTGGTGTCAGGATAATGTGACTGGGTTTGACATCATGATACATGTCTGCGGCATGATTCCGCAGTGCTAGACATCACTCTATACTGCAGACATCCTAGAGATATGACAGAACAATTGTTAAAGCTACGTTAAAAATCCAAATCACACACATACAGACACACAGAGACACACACATAAACACACATACACACACACATATACACACAGACACACACACAGACACACACATACAAACATAAACACAGACACACACACAGACACACACACAGACACACACATACAGACACACACAGACACACACAGACACACACATACAGACACACACAGACACACACATATACACACAGAAACATACACAGACACACACATACATACATACACACAGACACACACACAGACACACAGACACACACATACAGACACACACACACACACACACACAGACACACACACACACAGACACACACAGACACACACAGATACACACATAGACACACACACAGACACACACACACACAGATGCACACACAGACACACACAGATACACACATAGACACACACACAGACACATACAGACACACACACAGATACACACACATACACACAGACACACACAGACACACACACACACAGACACACACACAGACACACACACACACAGACACACACACACACAGACACACACAGACACACACACAGACACACACAGGCACACACACAGACACATACAGACACACACACAGACACACACACATAAACACAGACACACACACAGACACACACAAACACACACAGAAACACACACAGACACACACAGACACACACACAGACACACAGACGCACACACACAGACATGCACACAAATGGGCAAAGTCTTACCTAGTCCAGATATCTGCACGGGTCAACATTTGATCTGAAACATTCAGAATGGGCTTTAAATATTTGACTCACATTCTCTACAAAAAATGGACAAAGGTTATACGTATTTATTAGCATTGTTTCAACAATGTTCTTAGCAATAACAAAAGATTTTGCTGGGCTTCTTTTGCTTGAAAAAATATATCGCATAGACTTAATCAAAGATGATCACAGCTGGACAGAACTATTTTGTCAGTTGTTGTCAGTATTTGAAATATTGGATGTTTGAAAGCTCATCATATCTTGCACCTAATATGATTACCGGTGCGAAGTTTATGTTGCTTGAAATATCATCCTTAGTTATATTTAACGTGTTCGCTTATTCAAAGTATTGTTTTATTAGCATGTACTTAAATAAAAATAGAGGCATGGGAGCAATTTGGTCATATAAATATACTCCCAATCGTACCTCCATACGGATAATAAGTATGAGCCTATAGTACAATCGCGATTGAAAACAACGGTAAATCTAATTGTATCCAGATGTAATTTATAAAGGGCAGTAACTCTTACAACAATCGTGAAAGCAGAATGATTATTTAGCGTGGACACCATTAGATTATTATAGGTACCAGTTTTCATTCAAATCTGTAAATAGCTACAAAATTAGTTTATTTCTTATTCAAATATGCCAATACCTACAAGATTCATTGATTTCTCAACTTTTTTTGGGATACATACATATTGCACTCATATTTATCCATTGCTGCAAGGAAAGTTGATTTCTCAAGTTTCAGGTATATATTGCATTCAACTGTAACTTGTCATAAAAGTACGGTAAATCTTCCGATAATCGCGTGATTGCAATTATTGGTCAACTTGAACATCATGAACCGAGAACCATGTTATGTTCTGAGTTTCAATTTAAATCCAATTTAAACTTCAAGAGTAGCTTTTCTCACAAGGTTCTGTCATAGACTGCATTTAAAAATATCTATTAAAAATTACAGTGATAACCGTAATAGCTACCAAGTTTCTTACGGATCCATAAAAGCCTGTAAGGCAAGTTAATAAGCATAATTCTGTCATACATTACATTCAGCTTCAAGTCAAAAGGGCAATGACTCTAAAAAATGTACATGAGAACATTGTTTTGTCAGTGCGCATTATACGATTATGTCAGTAATATGTACGAGGTTTAACGTTAATCTAATTAAAAATGTGAGACGAAATGTTTCGTTCACAAGATACTGACATACAGTCCATTAAGGAAGGATGGATTGATGGAGACGATGAATCGTATGTGTAGAGGTGGCATACAAATCTTTAATAGCATTATGTCGTTTGTTATCGTCGAGACATTTGATAGAACATTTCCGAGAGCGAGTAACTTTGGACTTGTGACGGAGAAATGCCATCAATTTAAATTTCAAAGTACATTCCATGAAATGAAAGATGTATGTTGTTAAATGTATAGGACACAAAGAACGTGCGTTTTCTTTCAATAAGGAACATGGAAGTCAAATGGATACTGACTGGATAGGAAAGAGGTGGCGGTACCTTAACAGTTGGTGTCCAACCTACTGTAATTAAATCTCACTGTTATGGGTTGGTGGATGAGGCCCGGAACTGGGGTAGACTTTGGACAGCTTGTCCATGTCTGAGTATCAACTGACAGTAATTGATTTTCAAACGAACAGAGTTTTCATTCTTCATATGTTCAATATCGGAATTTTTGTTTGGGTTTTCCTTAGATTCTGAATTGTCCATTCTGTGAAGTTATTCCAAGCATAGTGACGTCTATCAGAAGTTAAAGTCATGTATATATATAATGATAAAAAATTAACTTGGTGTTGCCAATAGATATAACCATTACCTCGATGTGTCCATTCCGTATTGTTTACATGGGGATCGCACATGTAGGTTTGGTCACCTTGTTTAGTCTCATTTGCCGCCCGGCATTTTCCATCAATCATACAAGTTTGGGGCTAATAAATGAAAATTAAAATGATAATAAAATGTTAAAGACCGATTCAAAACTATTTATAGAAGTATCAGCCTATCTCTCGAGAGAAGCTAATATTTACGTTTAAACAACGCTATTAAAATACATGTCTTTCATTTGTATAGCTTTTCGGAAACTACAGGTTGATTAAATAACTTCAACTTCAGTGATAATTTGCGTTTGTCTCGTTTCTGGTCCAATAGCGCGCATTTTCATATCATTGACATCTCACCTCTATCTACGTGGGTTCGAGTCTCGACCTTCCAGTAGCTTCGGTGGGTCGGTTGTTCTCTCCGTGGTTTTCCCCCACCAAACAGATGGACAGCCATGTATGGCCTTTCATGTGCTAAAAATGGCGCTTAATCCATATAAACCAACAAATTGAACTCCTTTCTTTAATTCATTCTTGGTTGTGTGTACAACCTTCAGAGATTCAACACACAAATTTAGATCAAATTAAGTTTCATGTAAAAGAAAAATATGTATGTTTATTATTCAAGGATCCGAAATCGAGCGGGAGGTGGGTAGGTTTGTCCAAGTTTTGCCGGATTATTCCAAATCAAGTTTTATCTTACAGAGAGGTCTATAATCGTTATTCATACACAATTATTCATCGTATGGTTTAATCTGAAAAGCAAACCTTTACAAAAATACGTTTCCTGGTATGATTTATAAAATTGGAGTAAATGTCCATATACAGGCGACTGTAACGTATTTATTCTTCTAACTGGGATCGAACGTAGATGGGGTTGTTCGTTTTACTTAAAAATAGCTACATTTGTATGTTTATCACATTGAAATATATAAAACGTTTACAGAAAAAAAGGAGACTCTGTTGAACCGTATCAATCCTTCTAAATCCGCCCTAGTCATAGATTAATAAACGGCCTCGAGCTATACATGGCAATCTGGAAGTGTGACTAGGACTGTTTTTGAGTGCCCACTTGTTAAGATAAGTCTGCTGGCCTTACGAAGCATATGTAACACAAGAGTTGCATACTGGTCTTACGAAGCATATGTAACACAAGAGTTGCATAACGAAGCATATGTAACACAAGAGTTGCATACTGGTCTTACGAAGCATATGTAACACAAGAGTTGCATAAAGTGGTCCGCAAAAATTTGGATAGAACATAATGTTTACACAAATCTGTTCGAGCTTCAATCAGGTAAAACCAGCAATATTACTTATGAGGAAAATTTAGCGCACAGAATACCTAGTAATACTTCCACACTTCTTGCAGGGTAATACATTTGGATCCCGTCATATCTAAGAATTAGTTGTTTTCTTTCATACGGTTGCGGTACCAAAGCGGAGCTTACATATTCGAAAACATGGCTTTAATTAGTGTTGTTTTCATAGGCAATAAATCCTTCTATCGCAAATAAGCATGAAAAGTTTGCCAAAGAAATTTCTAAAATCTACAATTCCAATAGAAAAAAGGGGTTAATACTACATGACCTAAGAGCTTTATTTTCAGCATTGGTCTCGAAATAATAATATTATTAACATAGCTAATAACTCCCCGATTTCGCTAAACATAAAAACGTAAAAATAAAACTAGTGTTATATTCTTTCGGTTGCTTTAACATTTTTTAATTTTTTCTACGTTTATCACAGTCGTACCAAGACAGGTATGTTATAAACGTAGAAAAAGATCATGAAAGTGGTTTAATTGCAATCCTGAATTAATTCTGTTTTGTTTCTATTCTCTTGATTTTATCACGGTGCTTTCATCTTTTTACTTTCAAAAGCCGCGTTACTTAAGCTTATTCTCTCATTTTTGAATCAGCTTTATTTAGTGCAAGGACATTTTGAAAAGTCGAAAAGCATGAATGAAAAACAAGAACAAAACACGTTGAGATTCTTCATATTAGCAAGCTGAATAAACAATTGAATAAATATGTGTTTACATATGTCAATTAAAAGTTTTACAAATATAAAGAACTAGGGACAGTTTTCCCTATAACTATTTGTAAGTAAATAATTCCAATTTTTATGAATTGACCGCGTTTCCTACAATTTGATTGGATGTAAACGGTCACATGATACAAATCTGGAATTTTTACAAATCGATAAATTCTGTGGACCAACTTTGGTTTCTTGTTTCCAGATAATTCTATCTCAAGTTTTATCTATATCAACGCTTTACACCATAAAAATAACAACAAGCCCCCACCTAACCCTGTCATTTCCGATAACAATTTACAAAGCCCAGATTAAAATCGCCCATGAGAAGTTAAAGCAATGGAATTGCACAGACCGTCCTGCACTCCAATAATCTCCTTTTGCCGAAAAAGCCAAATGGCAGACTTTACAAGCCAATCTTCAGAATTTATTGCATTTTGCTTCGATAACATGTTCCAATAGCTGTTAAATGTCATGGTCATATGACGAGCAAGGGATCCCATCAAAATGGACACGAGTTTTCTTTTGAAAGATCGAAATGTGCAGAAAGCGGTCTGTGCAATTACATTGTTTTAAATTCTCATGGGCGATTTTAATCTGGGCTTTGCAAACATCTGGGTCTATCATATTTAGTTGATGAGTCACACATAAATAGCATCAATATTAATTTATAACTATGTGTGTGTGTGTGTGTGTGTTTGCTTGACTGTACGATATTCCGGTTTTGGTTAATTTTGGATGGCATGAAGAATATTCAGCATCATGATGAACATTTTGTGTTTTTACCGTAGTAATTATATTGCTATATTGTTTTTAGCGACATCTACATCCAAAAATGATATGTATTTAAACATTCTGTTAAATAGTTGAGGACTTCTAATGAATGAGCCCAGGTCATAAAATTATCATCTAGAAATCTTAGTCACAAATCTGTGTCATAAATTATTTATTCAAGAAATCAATTTCTTACGTTCTAATGAATACCGTCGCATATAAAGCAGCAATAGGACTACCCTTTAATGTACCTACATTTTAGTTAGTGTCCAACTTATTTTCAAGTAAATGTTTGATTAAATCACAAATGTTTCCTTTTTGTGGTCTACATATACTTTCATCTTTAAGGTAGTATTTAAAAGTTACAATATCATCAATGTGATGCTTATGTAGAAAGAAGTAACATCATGCGTAACTAGGAACAAATTGTCTGAAAATGTCGACAGATATTTCAGTTTGGTGATACAATCTAAGTGTCTCTGACAGATAAAGGAAACGATTTCATTAAAAGTTGTAAAGTATCATAAATATATAGTTAGATAAAGTGTCAGTACATGAGTTTGCATAAATTATAGGCCTACTGGGCTACCAGAAAAATAATGATGTATCATATAACTAATGTGTTTTGGGTAACATGTTGAACTGAGGAGTACATATATGGCAATGCTTTTTTGCAACATGATATTTCACTTTCAGTAGGTATATGGAAGAAAGAAAGGAAGCAAACTGAACATAGCTAAGATTACTGGATGTGCTATATGGAGAATCAGGTACAATAATTACCTTTATCACACAATTAGAATTAGAATCACACGTCATGCAAGCAGAATCATAAATAACGATAGTCTTTGACTGGCTATATCGAGTACCATCGCTTGTGACAGAGACTGCATAGGCAACAATGGATTTTCCTATTAATATAAAAGGCGTTATAACAGTAATGTGAATGTAGAGCTATTCCGATATTTACAGCATCTTTAACTTTATATCTGCCTTTTGGCCACTTTAAATTGTTCATAAATGCTGAGAGTAAAAGTGTACAAATGGAGCGAATATATTATTAAGTACGTTAGATTAGAAAGGTTTCATTCTGTCCCATATGTGAAGAAACTATATATTCTGTATATTATTTATCATTTATTTATTTATTTACTGCATATTTTTCCGTAAAGTTCGCTAAGATTTCTGAAAGAAATTAAAGACAAAGACTCCTCCTCAATAATTTAACAGGTTTTCTGCCGTATAAGGTAGGGATAATGATGTTTGAGCTTGTACATTAATAATGAAAACATTGGTACCTTGTACATCATTCGTAAGAGGAGTTCTACAACCAATATCGGTTTGTGTGACATTGTCAGCATCAGTGTAAAATCCGTATCCTGTTTCTACAAAGGTGCCATTCGAGAACTGGAAATGAAAGAATTGTTTAATTAACAAATATCATACAATTGATCAGAACGAGATATTTTACTTCAAACTATACTATTGAATTTCGATTCATTTATATTTCCTCGTATCATATTAATATATCATAATGCAATATATTCTGTCACGAAAGACTATGGAGACATATGCATTAATTCATATATTTATGTGGTGATTGTAGAGTTGGTTACTTAAATGAACTTTATGCAAAAGACACCTTCAGTTATAACAGTTGATCTGTCACGAATAAAGTGAGTTGAAAAATAACTACTTAGAAAACTTGAAAAGTAAATTTACTTTGCAGTTAAATTACAGAGTAAAGTTTCTCTTTTTGAGACAAAAACACACGGAACGATTGTTGCTTAGCTCCATTCGTTATTAAGGTTGAGCGAATAACATACATGGGATGATCTTAAATATGCCTTTTTAATAAGGCAGGGGACCTCTCACATTTTCCAATATAGTAAAACATCATCTAAGTACATTTCGAAATTTTGATGGTTTCTTTCTCAACTGTTACATATTGTATACTGCGATATCAGTCTCTGTCCGTCTGTCTCTCAATCGGATAAACAACGAGTTAATAAGATTTCAGCAATATCAGATTGCTGAATCAAGTCAATTTAAACTACATAAAAAATATTCTTGATTAGAGGAAAATTATGATACCTTGAGCTCCCGGAGGTGACACATGCTGCCAGAACTCTGGTAAAAGTTAGAGAGGGACAGGTAAATTAGTCCACAGTTACCTTGCTGTAAATCACACGGATTTCCACTGAAAGGTAGACATTTTGAAAGTTAATATTCTAATAATACGGAAGATAGAGAGTATTATAAGAAATGTCAAGCATCAATTCTTTACGAGCAGTCCTAAAAATCTGGGATGACCGAAAAGTAATTTGACAAAGTCATCATTCATAATAAGTTAAATCGGAGGGTTTTTTTTAGTACAACGGAGGTAGAGAAGTGTAAAAGAACTAACATTGTAGCTATCTTAAAGGAAGTCTTTCTATTAATAACATTTAATCCCCCTCAAAAACCACCACCACCACCACCTTCAAAAAAAGTAAAGCAAGAAAAAAAGAAAACTGAAAACATGAAGAGTATTGGAACACACATTCTTTGCTGACACAAACAAAAATAATATTATACCTATCAATCCTTTCAATGACAGGTGATTTCGTTGTATCTACTGAGCAATCCATGCCATCAAAACCAAAATTACAAATGCATTTTCCATGGGTACAGTTTCCATGTCCGGTACAGTCTCCTTGACATGGTCCGTTCCTCAGAAAGTCCAATGCTGGAGATTTTCCCAAGTGAAATAGGTTAGGGTTTTTTACCACAGCTTCGACACACATGCTCATTGCTATAGGTATTAGTCTTTTGGCAAACGTAACGTCACTAGTAATCTGAAAGCAGTTGAAAAAATTCTTAGTCTTCTTCAAAATGAAGAACGCTCACTTTAATAGAAAAACATCCGTGAGCAATGTTGTTAGTACGCTTTTTGAAGCAAGTCCAGATACTGCAAAGTCTACAAACCTTGCGTACGAGAATGTACGTAAATGGGATTGGAGGGGGGTGGGTGGCGAGTCGTAACTAACGTGCACTATATAAATTACAGTTGGTTCAGCATATCAATCTGCATGCTAACGGAAATTAACACATTTCCAAATCAGTTTCCATTCCATGTGCGTTGTATGTACGAGGGTATTCGGGAAGTTGTGAATATGTTGTTAGAACTTTCTTGCTTCTTAGAATCTGTCAATAAATTTAACACTTAGCGAAAGACAAAACAACTGTCTATAATAAGATCTTCAGGTACACCTGCAGCTCTTCGGACACATGCATACATTTGTTTGTGACATATGTATATGATAGTGATCTTATCTGAGAAAATCATTCCTGCATCTCAACAGGAGCATACTATATATCCAGGTGCTTTGGAGCACTCTCTGATTGAATCAAAGCGGACTTAGAGCACTCTCTGATTGAATCAAAGCGGACTTAGAGCACTCTCTGATTGAATCAAAGCGGACTTAGAGCACTCTCTGATTGAATCAAAGCGGACTTAGAGCACTCTCTGATTGAATCAAAGCCGATTTAGAGCACTCTCTGATTGAATCAAAGCGGACTTAGAGCACTCTCTGACTGTAATCAAGGCCGACTTAGAGCACTCTCTGATTGAATCAAAGCGGACTTAGAGCACTCTCTGATTGTAATCAAGGCCGACTTAGAGCACCTTCTGATCGAAATGAAACCAGTTTGGATAAAGTTTATGGATATTCTTTGTCATTTTCACGATTCTGAGATTGTTCCATCGTTTTGAAGATGGTTACACAGCTATTGAAGTTGATCCATGTTCTGAAAAACCGTTGTCTGCGATTGGTCGAAGAAAATTGCTGCAATTGATGAACATGCTTGGTACACAGTGGGACATATTTATTGTATCACTGGCATTAATTCGTCAGGTGTTCATGAATATATTGAAAAATCATATGAAGCTCAGAAAGGTTTGTGCAAATTGAATTTCGCATTTGTTGACGGCTGATCAAAATACACGCTCAGGTTGCAATCGTCAAACAGCTTTACGCTATAAAAGAAATAGATGACCAGATACGCTGCAAAGAGATTGTTAAAGGTGACGAAACATGGATGTAATTTTCTGAAACTAACTCAAGAGAAAATATTAAAGTATGAAAAGACGCACAGATCACAAATCGCTCGATGGAGTTGGACTGTCCAAATATTTTATATTCATCATTGTTTAATGCTAACGTTCCGATTATATAGATACCTGTACTTGACTCTGATGGTATCACTGGACATTTTTATGCTTAGATAATATTGCCAAAATTTGTGAACACTATCAAACCACCATCTGTGCACCAGTGCCCGATGTATCCACCTACTCCATGACATCGCACAGGCTCATAAATCAACCGTCGTGACGGACTTCCTTAAGCACCACAGCATGTAAACTTTAGCACGTCCTCCAAATAACCCTGTTTAGGATTCAAATATTTTTTGGATGAATCCCATTATCAAAATTTCAATGATGGGTTGACGATTTAGAAAGTCACCGTGTAATCCTCAGGAGTATGAAAAACATGTCAAAACGTGATGAGAAAAAACATTTAATAATGACATAATCAGATTATGTAATTGTGTAGTTGTGCATGGGGATTACGTTAATGAAATGCTCTGAGATAATGTTGACTAATACAGAACTTTGTTTTCTACAGCGCACTAATAATCAGAACTTTTTAAATAACCCTCGTACAAATGACAAAAAGACCAAGGTTTCACTGTTTTGACTCAAAACTTTTTATTCGCCTTATAAATAGTTTTGTGATTTTGCTCACTTTTATCACCCATTTATCGGCAAGGTTTTAATTTAGCGTAAAATCATAAATCCTTGAAACAAAGGACAATGTCTCTGATTTTATTTTAGTTCTCTATGAAATCATGAACGTAATAACGAATATTTCCATTTGTCACCATATTCATGGTCTTTCCTTATGTGACATAAATGGAGGAATGATCTGTCAATCACATATTACATGATATCAAGGACAGTTTGCTTATATTACATAACTGTAAGCATGACCAAATCCAACAATTTTCGATAAGAGTAATTTTCACATTCCATACCTTTTGATAAACTAATGTATTAAATATGTGCTTATATGATACAGGAATCAAACTTTCTGGCAATATCTGAAGTTTTGTGATTCTCTTGCTTGTCATAATACAACGTCTAATTACACTGATGAAAATTCAATAACTGTAATGTCTGAAAATGTTGTAATGGTCCCAGAAAAAGAGTAACATTGGTTATTTCTTTCCAACAGAATGTAATGAATATATACAAAGTAGACCCAGTGCAATCAATATATGCACAGTAGAGATAAAGTAAATATTACGAACTAACAATTCAGGACAAAAACAAGTATGGATATTTATAACGTCTTGAACATTAATAAAAATGTTTTCTTTGCCGCCTTTGATTTGAATAAAAAAAAAATAACGAACTGGGGTTAAAGATATCCTGTAACTTTGTCAAAGCCAGTCTTCTGTAGCGTTAATCCATGTCCACAATTTGCCTTAAACGGAAACAAGCAAACTTTGCAATAAATAATTATAAAATTTATTGTTTTAAACATCCATTTTCAACAATTTATTCGTTAAAGGGATATTATTCAAAAATATATGAAAAAGGAACCTTTATGTCTTCAACACATGTCTCAATGATTCCTCCAAAGTCAATGTTAGCCACCAATTTGCATTTCCGGAGAGTGTCCAGATTGTTTACTGCATTCTGACATATGCGCCTTGCATCTGCTTGATACAGACCGTCTTTTGTTGGCCACGTTGCATTTACAGGAATGAAATCTTCGAAAAGAGAAAAACAAAGCAGTTATACCAACAGAATAGTGTTGCACTAAAAAATAAAATCAATATTTGGAAGTGAATTTACTATTGATGTTGCTGATGTTACTATTACAACTACTACTATTTCTACTACTACCATTACTACCGACACCATCAGCTGTAATTGTGGAGTGGCTGTAGTTGCAGTAGAAATCGAAAATGTAGTAAATAGTAGCAGTAATAAGATAAACGGGAGGAGGATACTGAATGTAATATAGTGGCACTATCTTCATAATGTTGCGCTGAAATTATTAAATGTTTTTTATAGATAGTCTTTTCAGCATTTCCTTTAATTGCAACTAGTTATTGACACTTTAAACGTTTCTAAAATAAACTGAAACAACATTGATTGCAAATTCCGCAACCATGTCATACGTCAAAGAATATATTTTCCTTCTGTTTTCAGGAAGTTAATATTTCTTTTAGTCCAGATAACATGCTTTCACAATTAAGGCGATACAATGATGAAAATGTGAATCACGTACATAAATAATTGCAACTGATACACATTTTAGTAGAGGATTTTGAACTGACAAATATAATCTCTGTTCCGAAAAAGTACTACAAAATAGTTTTGTATTTCAACAGAAAGCTGCAATTCAGATAAAGCTTACATTATCTCTGAGAGATGTTATTTTGACAGGTTGCATCAATATAAGGAGGCGACACTTAATGATCATTAGAATACAACCATTTAGCAGAAGTACTCTCACAAAAAGAAGTACAGATGGACGCAGTCAGGAAAGAATCAACAAAAATCAGGACGTTTATTACACTGCTCAGTTAGTTATAATAGACAAGACTGTCACGAGGAGGGTGTCATGTCGGTAGAAAGATTGCAAGTGATTACAGCATATCGAGTATTTTTACACACTCACAATAGAACCTTATCATCCGATCGTGATAGAAGAGTGAAGTATTACGTTTGCAACAGGCAACACGAACAAAAGAAACCAATAATTCATGTAGAGACGTGGTGGGATTATATAAATGAAAAACTAAAACAACCATTTATAATTACAGAACCAAGTATAACACCATGCATCCTGAATCACGCTGATCTGTAAGCACACCCATTTTACCAAGGTAAAACCACTAGCCAACAAGTCGACTCCTTCATTAGTTTAAAAATTTGAATATACACGTTTTGTGGTATATGGTAGCCATTAACGTCAAGAAATTATCTAAAATGTCATTGACGGTCTTCGGCAAACTTTACACAACCAATATAATAACAATCCTTCCATGTCAACACAAGGAACAAAAGTTTTGAGAATATTTACAGCTTTTAGAGGTGAATAAACCGTGAGTACTAATCAACATATTGAATGGCAACGTAATCTACTTGCAGATATGCTTCTGTACCATTGCGTGCGGTATAGGTTTCTTACCTTTATCCTTTAGGTACTGTTGGAGTGTGTATCTTGCAACATTATTATTAAGTACTTCTGACCGCTTCAGGATACCTTTTGTGACGTCCTTACAATTTGGCACATTCCACTAAATATGAAAGAGTGGAACTTTATCTAATGCGTTGCGCACTGTAAACATCAATAATGCTAACTGAACACCTAGCGTCAAAGTTGACACA
This sequence comes from Megalonaias nervosa, assembly GCA_016617855.1. Taxonomy (NCBI): domain Eukaryota; kingdom Metazoa; phylum Mollusca; class Bivalvia; order Unionida; family Unionidae; genus Megalonaias; species Megalonaias nervosa. Next base: position 27,320 of record JAECUM010041580.1, read on the forward strand.
AACTGTTATAATTGCAACCGGTGATATACAGCAAGATGTGCAACAATTAACTGTTAGTGCCGTTACAACCATTAATACTAATGGTGAATTTGATATATAAGTACAAGACTTGGTTTACACAAATACGTTTTAATGAGAACAAAACCACCACTACTTCGGGACATGCAAGAAACAAAATGATAAAAAATAAATTAAATACACCCTCGAGAAAACAACAAATAAACATATATACAAACAAACTCCCCACTCTCCAAGGATGTAGTTGACATCCATTTTAAACTAGTTAACTTATACGTGTATCGTGATACATTTGGTCTTTTAATATATTTAATATATTTTATATTGTAACGTTTTCTCATTAAGTACACAAACTCGGTGAAGGTTATATTTCCATATCAGTGTTACGTATTCTTTGATGTTTGCAGCTTGAAATAATAGTAAAAATATTAGAATAGGTGAACTTTTTGATTGACATCAATAGAGAAGTCCAAAATTAAGCAATGTTTTAGTACTACCAAATTTTAAATGACACCAACTGGTTGAGTCTTATTTATAGTGATATTCCTTACCTTTATATTTAGAGATTGATATAAAAGGTTACAGTCACATTTGAGCATAAATAATGCAAACGATAGACTAAATAATGAAGAATATTACAAATATAAACTAATACATGGAATATTTAAAAATCTTTACTAATATTCCACACTTTGAACCAAATTTTGTATGTCAAGTTATGCATAGAGCTTCACGGACTTTTTATAACGTATACCGCGAGACAATTTCATTGATGACAAGATAAATTGCTGAAGAACCCTCAACGGAACAGTAAAATATGCTGTCTGCAACCTATACAAACGGTTGAAAAGAAATAAGAAAATTGCATTACTGCACGAAAGTGTGAATTTGAGCATATATATATATATATATATATATATATATATATATATATATATATATATATATATATGGAAAAACTAGATATGGGAAAACTAGATCTGGTATAATGAAATATCGGAGAGCACCATGTCAGAGTCTTTAATGGCAGGAGATAATTGGTTTTATAAGACAAAGATCAGTAGTTTTTTGTCATCATTTTTGTCATCATGTCTTTTTCGAACACTATATTTAAACATTTTGCTAATAAAGACAAGCTAAGCAGCACAAGTGAATGCTTTTCTTCATTCTTAAGAGATGATACAATGTTGGTTCAAATAAAGCTGACCTAACATCTTGGTGATCTTCAAAAGCCTACTGTTTCTACAAAATCAGTAGATTCTATGACAATTACATTAATTTCTTGTTGTAAAAGTTTCTTACAATTTCCCAAGGGAAAGAAAGAGACAAAAACAGATGACTATATTAATATGCTTTGAAACACATAAGTATTACATTTTTATATCATACCCTTTAAAGATAAATTGCAGATTAATCGCAAGTACTACAAACGTACGCAGAATATTTTCTCCTGTTGTTTCAATCCTTTGTCTGGTTTACAGTCCATATGCCATCCTTTATCATCTTGAATGCAGTCGCACATGCGGGTAGAATTGTCAGGCGTTGAGTAGTTTATACTACTCTGTTCATACATACTTGATCCGACCATAATTCTAAAGGAGATTAGAAAATAATATAAAACCATTTTAACTGAGTTATGGTTCTAATGAAAAGAATAAACATTAATATATATCTTTATGTATTTTATCCATGGTTGCTTCAAACTGTATTACCGATATTTCAGTTAATTATTATAATATGTGTGTGTGTGTGTGTGTGTGTGTGTGTGTGTGTGTGTGTGTGTGGTTCATACGGTTTACCAACGTTCTAATCAGGGTACTAGTTACAAGTAGATGCTAAAGCTATGAGCCAAGGGACAAATGCTCTGCCTGGGTCTTAAAATGACTGTTGAAAGTTTAGCGACAGTAAAAGTGATTATAGGGTGTTTCTCATCATGGGCGACAGCCAATTCTTTACACTCTGCTTGTGTTTTAGGTCTTGCTTGACAGGTCTTCCAAGGCTATGCTATTGTTTCGAATCTGAAGAGTCGTCTAACACTACCACCTTCCGATCGAAAATATTAGATTTTCTCCAAACATGTACAGGTCAAATGACGATACTACTCTGATTTTGTTTCATCCTTTTCTGCTTTTTATACTTTGAACGAGGGCCAAGAGCATTTGTAAGAGAAAAATTAACCCCCTTTACGATTTACACATTTCTTGGCCAAAACTATTCCTATTCCTAATATTAAATCATATTTGAAAATATAAAACTTGCCCACTTGTATAATACATTATATTAAGTTACGAATGGTACTGTTTTTTGATTTATTGAGAATTCGGAAATAAAAAATTAAAAGGAAAATATGTTCTTAACTATGTCCGATGATGTTTTAAATTCATGTAAATTACACATTTGTAAAATGAACATAGCATATATCTGGTGCTGAGACGATTAAAATTACCCGTTCTGACGGAACAATAAACCCACATTCGAGGCAGATTTGGGCGAATGTAAATGTTTACTGCATGCCAACTAACTACAAGAACGCACGCAACAATAAGCGAAGATTTATTAATGGTATATTTAAAATTGAAAAAATGGACTTCAGTGAATTTACAGTGCGCACAATCGATTCATCCTCTTTACTAACGTAATGAATATATTTTGTACTTCTATAGAAATTGTTCGTAATGAAGGCCTGGCCCCTTATGTTTGATCGGGACGACAAAAATTCAAGTAGCAAGACATTGTGGACAAATCAGAATTTTTCAATCATATGAAATGCATCAAATGTTCTTGAGAATCAGGAACTTTATAAAAGAGCTGGTCATGCAATACTAAGAGGATTTTATGGAAACTTGGTGTACTGCCTATTGTTCAATATCTATCGAAATGATTCAGACATTAAAATCTGCTCAAATACCGCTGACTGCAGTTAGGCTCTGATATCATTATTTATACAAACACACGTGCTGGTTTGTTTAGTTCCCACCAAAGCGAGCTTGCAACAATATCCAGCCAAAATTAATATAAAGGTTGATTAAATTTACCAGATTTTCTGAACACGCAACTTTTCTATTTTGTACTTTATGAATGTCTAATTAAGACATGCTCAAACGTTTTTATGATAACTCGAAGGAAATGTTTTTCTATCTACCTTTCCACGACGAAATTCAATCAAATACGTACACCATTAAAAAAAATCAACCCGCGTTATTAATAACGATAAATAATATCTTAAACTTGCCTATTAGACTCAATAAAACTGTCTGGTATTCTGGTATATGCGATTGGATTTCCATTTTTGTCCTTTCCTAGCTCTTCCGGATTTCCATTGTATTCTCCACATAGTCCCTCCACATGGTTTGCATCATCTGGCCTCATTTGAACTTCAACAAAGGTCATATTAACATCGTTTTTATCTACCTTAACCCTTCTTCCGGAGGGAAAGTATATCTACAAAAGATTAATATAACAATTGGACATAATGGTATTTCTTGATCTTTTTTGGATATATTCCTTAGTTAGGGCCATTGCCTGCATGATAATATTAAAGGAAGGATAATGGAGGAAACAAACATTAAGAGGTGTCTGTACTGTATAAATGCCATATCACACTCATACTATCAATATAATATACGAAATATCAAAGTTATATAAAGCTTATTTAATTCTACTAGAATGGGTCTCACCTATGTACAGCTTAGAAAGGACGTAGGTACTGAAAAACAAATCCTGACTATCTTGGTGCATAATTTCCCTGGCAGTTTTTGATAGTCTGGAAGAGGTGGTTAATAAGAAGATATTTGCTTGTATCGATTGAACAGCAAATATAATTCACTGAGTGGGTTAAAATACTAGAATGTTCAACCACGAGATGAAAAAACCATTGTTCACTCGAAACAAGCCAATATACCTTTATTATGTATGCTCAGCTGTGTTGGCCAGCTAGGCTGTACAGCCAGTTGAAGTAGCTGGTATCTTACGGTACCGTTAGCTGTTTATTGTTCATTGTAATGATGTGTTTTGTATATATTCACACATATAAGTAGTGACGTAATTCTTTTTCTTCTTTTAGAGTATCATAGCATGTACTTGGAACATTTAAATGTTCAGACTGGGATTCGAATTTGGTTCTCTTGTGTGACAAGGGTATATACTAACATTACATCATGTAATTAACAACAAAGTGGAAGAAATTCTTTGGTCATAATGTTATCGATGTCTGAAAATTCAACTTATTCAAGGGCAAGCATAAAATAGATGAATACAATCTGTATAACTGATTGTGGGATGAAAACCATGATACAAGGTGGCCACGGTGCTAAATAATAAATGTTTAACGACGCATTACTTTTTAGATTAATAGCTGGAGTTTAGTTCTTTGCTATGTTGGCACAGATAACGTTGCAGAAAACCGAGTAAACTCTGCAACATGCAAGTTTACTATGTGGCTTTAAACAATATTTGCAAGTTTTAAAAAAAACAGTATGAAGTAGACATTGTGCTTTTAATTAGGAAACTTATGTGATGTTGCACAGACATTTTCAGTTTTTACATAAAGACAAAGCCATAAACCTTGCAACTTATGTAGTGAATTATATTGATAGCAGAAAGGATGGATTGGGGGTGAGTTGGCAATATACCCAAAGAAATGGATGATAATATTAACGCCGTAACGAGAGAATTATTTAGTTTCTGCTAGAGCTGCTAATATTGTTACTTTTTTAGTCAAGCTGGAAATATTTTCAAATTAATCAGCGAGAATTCTCGTCACCATAAAATGATTTTATATGATTTTCTTGCTAAACATGATTTAGAACCCTCAATGTTGCTACAAATTAAGACTTACCGACGAAATATGGAATGCAATGAGATTTTTCATAAATAAAATAATTTCCTTTGATGCTCAGTTGAATATACGAAAACGTATTTTATACACGACAATGATTGTCAGATGTCCTGGAATATTCAAGATGACTTAAAGAATTGGAAACGATTGTGAAACAAGTTAAAGTTACTATTGTGATAGTGGTAAAGTATAGCACTGTTGATTGCTCTTTTTTCGGTATTTGGAAGAGTATTGTGGTACTAATGGACTACTAAAGCGTACTAGGCCAAAACTTTCATGACTAATTACAAGTCTGTTACCGGGCATCTCTTAATAATTTAAGTTTCTTACCACAAGTAAAAATAATGCTCTTAACTTTGTGAGTTTTTGATGACATGGAAAATAAATACTTTGTCTTGGACTCTTACGAGTTCAAGGTAGTGATATCTTTAAATATAAAAATAAAGCAATATCAATAACTTGCAGCAAACAATAACACATGCCTTATAATTTATTTTCGAATTCAACAGCTGTCCTTATTTGTCACTACTGTTATTAGATAAGATCACGCATAAGATATCATTGTTTGGTTTGTTGTTGCTAGAACATGTATGTCTATTATTATTCCCAGTTTGGAAATATATA
>JAECUM010041584.1:0-10179 GCA_016617855.1 Megalonaias nervosa
CCCCCCCCCCCCCCGTCGGCCCTGCCACAAACAACCAATTGCAACAATAACAGCCACATAAACACGAGTTATGTGATCCTATCTGTCCATCAACGAGAAGTGCAATGTAGCTTGCAAAATTCAATCCTTTTGAAAGGGGCAAAAATTTAGCGGAATGTTTTATTCATAATTTTTATATTACCAGTCAGTTCCTCCACTCTGTTTATGATCCATAGAAAAAACATTCGCTCATCTTGTCTTAAACAACCTGCTGAGTGAAGTGATGAAGAGTCTCTAAAACTAGTCCTTGTTTTAATACAGATTCGTTTCTACACTAACATGGTAGTTGGGGTGGGGTGGGGTGGAGTGTTCTTAAACACTAAAAAGTGGCTTTTTATAACAGATGACAGCTTAATATGGATAACTTTTAATGCAGATTTTGATTTTCTTGTTGGCAAAAATAAACTACTATCTTGATATGCATTCATTATAATTATCGTTATTAAACATTTAGCTTTAGAATAATAAGTAGTGACATTAGTTAACATGCTGTATGCCCGGTGAAGAAATTCAGAAAATGAATAAAAATTAACAAAAAATAAACGAATATCTACGTATGAACGTAATTTGACAAATATAATTTTAAAAAAAATGAAAATGAAAATGAACTAAAACATTATGGGACTCGCTCTTTAAAAGAGACCGCTCCGGTGGCCTAGTGGTTAGAACATCCGTCTCGGATGCGAGAGTTCGCGGGTTCGATCACCGGCCGAGTTTGGAAATATCATTACAAAAATAGTGGAAATAGTTAAATCAATCTTCTGACATGATTATGCAAGAGTCTGTTTAACTCTAATCATTCAAACACAGTCAGCCTTTCACAGGAAGACTCATATGTCAGAAACCCGGTGAAAGGCTAGTGTAAATCGCATATTTTGTGATATAGGGCAAAATATATTTCACTATACATTCACTTCTAGCGATCAAATGTTTCGCTTAACAAACTAGTAAATTTTGCTCCCTGATTATAGTGCCATTTGTTGATGTTAAAGGAGCAAAAATGTAAGTATATGTATTAATTCTATATACCTTATTCCTATACATGTAACAGAAAAAGAAACCCACGTAGTTAAAGATTATTTTTTTAAATAACTTTTGATGAGCATATACTTCTTTTTCGCAGAATTCATGTTGCAACTTCATTGTCATTCTCAAATTTTAAATGCTGAACGGAAAACGGAAAAGGTACTTGAAAGTTTAAATACCAATCGAACAACTTAAAAACTGAATAATTAGCGTATAGACCGAGATAAAGTTCGAAGTCCCTTAGAGAGAAGAAGAGGAAAACATGGACAGCCTATGTCAATAGGTTGAACTCTCTTTTTCTCTTCTGTTAAATAATCGTGAAAAATGGTACGGAAAATCAATGACAAAAATAAAAGCAGTTGCGTGAAACACTTAAAGAATTCTGATTGAACGGGTCATAACCTTTACTATAAGTCTCAAATACATTGAACAAGAACAGTTCTGAACACCACCGCCGTTCAAAACTTGACAGAAAATATTCTTTCATTTTCAAATCTGCTAAAGCTGAATATTACAATTAAACGTTTCGCTCTTCAGAGAACTACAGGACTCTCCTGATGAAGTCCATGACACTTCAGTCAGACCTGATGACACTTCATTCAAACCTGACCTGATGACACTTCAGTCAGACCTGATGACAATTCAGTCAGACCTGATGGCACTTTAGTCAGAGCTGATGACACTTCAGTCAGACCTGATGATATCCACTATTAACTTCTGAAATACTTACCTCATGTAGCTCTCAATTAACACTTCAGTCAGACCTGATGATACCCACTATCAACTTCTGGAACACTTACCTCATGCAGCTCTCAATTAACGACTAAACATTTTCAGTAAAATTTGGGAAACTAACGACTTCCCACCGTCATGGCAAGAACAAACAGTGATTCCAACTCCTAAATCTGGAAAGGACCTTTCCGATTCTTCAGAATATTGTCTCATATCGCTAACAAGCTGCATTTGAAAACCATGAACGAACGATACAAGACAGACTCCTATGATCCCTAGAGTCCATCAAACTCTTATCAGACCATACATTTGAACTCAGTCGCCAGTGAAGCAGAATTGACTATCTAGTCAGGCTTTAAGCACTTTATTATAGAAACTGTCATAAGAAAGAACATATACTTGCCATCTTTTATTTCTCTGACAAAGCTTAAGACGCCCCATGGAAGTAAGGCATAATGAATGATCTATTCAACCTGACCTTAAAGGGCTGCCTACCTATCTTTATCTCCAATTTCTCTGTGTCAAATTATGTACCATTACTTCTTTTGCTTTGTGCAAGAAATTGGTGTACCTCAGGGCAGCATATTGTCATTCAACCTTTTCAATATGAAATTAACAGCATCATGAAATACCTTAATCCAGGAAACTGGCTGCTAATTATATGCCGACGGTTATGATCTGCTATAAACCAAAGAGTATGCATTCTCTATGGAACATCAACCACGAATATACGCACGAATATACCTGAACAATGTTAAAAACTGGGCAGAAGAAAACAGGTTCAAATTTTCGAAACCTGAAACTGTTCGCATGAACTTCCTCCGATTATATCGAATTTATGATAACCCAAAATTATATCTTAATGATTATATGGTCTATTTTGTGGAGAAAATCAAATTTTTTGGCTCATTTTGAGCGTAGAGCTAACTTTCGTTCCAGATATAAGATGCCATCTAAGAGGGACATCTGTGTAAAAGCCGTAGATTTAATACGATTCGTTTATATTTGGGATTTAATAAAATATGATCCTGAGTGTGGCTCAGCTGTACCGATCAGCTTGTAAATGATACCTGAAATGCTTGTTATTCGTTTCTGAATGGGAGGTTCAGAGTTATGACTTCTGGGCATTATATAAGTCAGCATGTTCTATGCGCTTTGCACAATATGTTGAATGGAAACACCATGGACAAGCTTACTGACACTAAAATAATCACTGTAGAGTGGCGTATCTCACATAAAGCAAATCGCATAGATGAAGTGATATTTTGCCAATCGTCTACGAATACACACATACCTAACTGACGCATGCTTCCTGAATATAGAATCTCTATCAAGGTCCATACCATGCCAGTGTCCGCTGGCAGCTGTATACTTTTTTGTTGACTTATATCACGTGTGGCTGATATTTTTTCTACTTTAAAGTAAACTCGGTTAAGGAACTTTTGATGGGGTACCACCAAAGAACATCGTGGGCTTTCTGAGGAAATGCGGTTTGTAAAACAATTTCTTTTAAGGATAGTATTCGTTTCATTGTCTTTTTGACAGGATGTACGGGATTTGATCTCCCTCGAAACCTTCGGTTTTCCTGAGGCGTCAGCCAAAAGAACTAGGAAAGTTAGAAGTTTGTTAAAATCCTGCATACGCTGTCAAAAGACCATTTGACTTATCATCCATTCGAGCTGTTTCTTTTTCCTTGCCCACAATTAGTAATTAAATGAATAAATAAAACATTTCCTCCTTTAAATGGGAGGCAAATTGTTTTGCCATATTGACAAATCAGTTGCTATTTTCCCGAGTTACTTCCAGTTGACTTTCAAGCGTGTTCAACATTAAAGTTTAAGAATTACAAATGCCATATCCTTTGTAATGGCTATCGACCAATCAAATAACTAGAAATTTCTCTTAGAGTTATTAATATATATTTGACTTGTATATTTTATCAACATTTTAAAGAATTAACACTTTCATCTTTCATCTTGCATGTTTAAGTTTATTTTGAAGGGTTTTGGTTCCTAAAGTTTTTTGTGTCTAGTTCTTTATATGAACATTTTTTAACACAATACGTAATTGGTACCACACAGACATTACTGGCCGAGGTGCTGTTAAACGCCAATATATACATACCAAATAAATTGATGCATGAAACAGAAATACAAACTGTCACGAGTATGTGGCATTTTCTTGTACATGTAATGGAGGAATTTCTTCTTTTTATCATGATGCTGAATATCAGTATAGAAAATAGCATTGGAAGTGATTCAGTCGAACGTCGGATATCATGAGACCAGATAATAAACTGTCCGATTAACTAAGAAATTGAATAGGAATAAATTGTGAGTCCAGTTGCGGACTCTGAGAACATACTCAGCTTTGTTTGTCTTATGAAAGTCGCAGACTTTGGATATAAATTGTGGCTATTTTTAGTTGCCGTCCACCTTGTGGTTGTTAATACATCATATTAACTTCTTTAATGTAATTATGATTTAATGACGTGTCATCGGTAGCACAAACGTATGCGATTGATTTATTTAACTTTTCCATTAAAAAAAGTTTTATGAATAACATCAACAACTAAAAGTGGAGTACATGTGTTTTCATTTATGGCTGAGACGTTGTCGAGTATTATTTTCAACAGCTATAGAGACCTATTCTTCGCACGTCCAGTAAGATGTACGATCGCCAAAATCTTGTCAGTGTGGGAAATATTACGATTACTTCTGAATCAAGCCTGGATCGCCTGGCCCAGTTATGTTTTCATTGCTACACAATGGAAAGTCAAACTATTGTCTGGGAGCAAAGGAAGTAAATGAAAACTAGGCGCCCCAAATTGCAGCTTTGTGAGTCTGTTCTTCACCTAGTCAAACTGTATCTGCATAGAGAATTGTCCGATATCAGTTGAGGGAAGAAAAAAAAAAAAAAAATTAAAAAAAACCCCACGCCTCTTTTGGTCTATCACATCACAGTAATTAGGACATAATCTACGTGAGGTCAAAAAAGCTAAGCTTGTATACAACTACAATTGTTATTCCTGATTTATTTACATTTCAATTTTGTGTTTTAAAAGTGTGAATTGCCATGGTTTGTTTTGAATATTAGTTTAAGTATCCTTAATTAAATTTGGGGCGCCTACGTGTCGCTTTACTTCGATTCGCCTGCCTCCTCGTTTGGATATCCTTTGAATAGTGATGAAATCTCAACGGTGCCGGGTGAACCTAGTCTATTCAAAGTCTTTTCAAACTGATCTCCATGTGGCGCTCTCGCTTCTCTCGAAATGCCACTATCTCCACAAGTTGAAATTAGCCAGTTTCTTGCAGAAACGCATTCTCTTGCGTCTTCCACGTTTTCAGAGGATTCTCAAACATTATCGAAAAAAATATAGACATTTTCAGACTTTATCCTGCAGCTGTTAATTGAAAATTTTCAATCTTTTTTCGCCAAAATTCAAGCCAAATGTAATAAATAACAACAAAAAAACAAAGTTTGCTCTGGCCTCAGACGGTCTGTGCGGGCAGTGGCGTTATTTAACTATGACACTGGAGAGCAACTGAAGTTCCTTTAAGAGAGTTGAAGTTATGGCGTTGGAGACTCAGACTGCAAGAGGTGCAGCAATATGTGTCTTTTGGTTAAACTATTGCATTATCGTCTGAAAAGGCCTTATTCAGCGCTACATTTACAATCTGTTCTTGTGTAGTTACTTTGTTATGTTAGTTACTTTGTTATGTTTGAAACAATATTGATCAGTTAATAGCACAGATATACAGTATTTACATTACAGTACAATATACAATACGGCCATTTTGTGGACAACAATGAGTAAGCAGACGACATTGCTATTCACGTAAAGTTTTCATCCAACGAACACAAAAGCTTTCTTTGATGTCTGTGCCACTCTTTCTTTATCTCAAATATTACGAAGGACCATATTGGTCCACACTGTTTGTTGCTTCAAGGTAAGTTCACACAGCAAGCTATGAGGACATAATATAAATCTTTTTTGTGATCATAAGATCAAAGAATGACACACAAGAAACAATTCAGACCTAAAATTGACAGACACAAAAGAATAAAAAGTACTTGACTTGTATAATCATCATTATTTATTAAATGATTCGTTACGAATTCATAACCAAGATGTATGCCCGCTATAGTGTTCACATGTGATCTGTAAAGACTGATTGCATTGAAGTAGAAGTATTTCTGAAATAATGCATAATTCTCAACTTTATCCATAAAATAGTACAGAAATCTTCATCTCTACTCTAGTTACATTTTAAAACATATCAGGTACTTTCATCTGAAGTCCTTTTCTGGAGTGATTACAAAAGCATATTTATCCTTTGCAAGTAAGTAATTGCGAATAATATAATCCTTAAAGACTTTTAAAGAAACAAGAACAACAACCCGACAAAAAAATCCAACACAAATACATTATGATTGTACCATCGTCTGGCTGACGTATCATAACAAAATGACCATTAAATAGATACACATATATAACATGTAACCAGACAATTTTTGGCTTACACGTTAGTTTTGAAGAATGATTTAGCGTAGAAGAGCTCAATTTAGATACAAATGCTTTGCATGTAAGTTGCAAATTATGTTTCACCCTCATTACATCAGCTATTGCACAGCAAGTATCTTTCTGTGGCATGCTATGCAACACAAAAACCAAAATGATAATATTTTCTTACGAATGAGTAACGAACCTGTAACAGAAAAAGTTAGCGGGTATCTGTTTTTAAAAACTTCATATAAAGTGATTATTTGTTATATAAAAAGAAAAATTCTCTTTCCTTTAGCATTTCGACCAAACAGTTTTGTCCTTTGATTAACATTATGACGCACGTTTATTTCTTGTTTCATCGAATCATTAGTTTAGTATTATGATTTACCTATTTGATTCTATTTAATTTCGTTACATTTTTATCGATGACATTTCATTTTTTGCATAAACTTACATTGGAAATATTTAGCAGTTACAATGATTATAATGTATCTCATTCAGAAATGAAGTACATATAATGAAACGACACATGATGGAAAATAAACAAAACAAATTGTAAGCAGTTGCTAGGTAACCACATTTGTTGCATCAAAGGGCATTCTTTTACTGACTAAGTACCATTTCTTCTATTCCTTAGAGTCAAAGATTCAGAGCGAATCAGCTTTAGTTTTTCATTCATTTTCTTCTTTTTCTACCGACAGATTTGGCAAACTTTTACTCATGGGTTTATTACTTAATTCAAGTTGACCTTTGAGTTTATCATCCAAGGCTTGATTTTGTAAATCATTTGCTTGCTTTGACATTCTTCTAATTTGAGCCCTTTTCTCAAAATCATTAACAGTCTCGATGGCTATTCGGACACCCTTTAATTTCTTCTTTCCTTTATGTTCCTTCTTACTGCTCTTTTTCTTGCTTTCCGATTGGGAAGAGGGAATGTACACTACATGTGGTCTGTAAGATTTACATAGCTGGGTCTCGAGATGTGTGTATAGATGGCGCAACATGTTAAAACTCGTCAAATTAGTCTCAACAGGCGGTAAATCATTACTGCAATTCGACAAAGATAACTGAGAACCCGACACATGGCGCAGACCTTGCATTCTGACTCAAATTAATGCAAAGAACACCTATGGCAACCCTAAATACCACACACACCATGAAGAAGCATGTCACATCCAAATGCAAAATGTCATGTTTACTTTGAATAATTAATTACAGTTATTATTTATCTTGTATATTCGGTTTTAAATGCTTCACCACAAATTTTTGCATTAAAACGTTTTTCTTCGTTGTTGACGTTGAGATGAAGGCTTTCATATTTAAAAGCCAGGTCACTCTAATTGAACTGTTTCAAGCCGATCAGAAATTATGTATCTGAAAAGAGAAAGAGAGGTAGTTGTGACAAATGAGTACTATACACGTATTTGGCTAAATGAATAAAGTAGCAATCATTAGCGCCCCCCCCCCCCCATTTCACCCTCTAAACATGTTTTGGCCAACATCCGCAAAAAGCTAAATAGCTGACCACTAAATGTTTGCCTCTCCTCCCCCCCAAAAAAAAATAATCGAGCGGCGGCCCCTGGTAGAGATGAAAGCAAATGAACTCTGTGTATCATAGAACAACATGCCCCCTGAGATGTACTAAAATCTGCACGTCAGTTCATTTTCGACACCATCTTTGTTCGATGAAGGAGAAAGCTCTGGCGTTTATTTGAGTGATATAACCGAGTTGATAACATTATAAACATAGAATGGTTAATGTCATACAGTAGAGTCGGAAACCAGTCGTAAAATATTGCATGCTACTGCTTGCGCCGTTCTGAATATAATTAGGTCAACCTATCTTTTGCTTGTTTCTTTGCTTCAGAGTCAAAGGAAGCAGCAGAATAAAGGTTTAGTTTTCGCCTGCTGAATGAGAGATATTTGGTAAAGTTAACCAGTGTAAGGTTACGAAATTAATATGTCCGATACCTCTTGTGCTGAGTGTGAAAATACCGTTGCAATCGTTTGTTTAGCAGCAAGATGAAATCGCCTCCTTTGCGATTGACTCAGATTATTCCTTCGGGCATGCGTAGTGCGGAACTTTTAAGTTTGTTTGTTGTGCAGGACATCATGGGGGATCGAATATGGACTGTAAATCCTTTTAGTTTGTGTGTGTGTGGGGGGGGGAGCGGGAACTGAAAAGTGCTCAGGAATTCACTTTTGTATCACCCAGAAAAGAAATATTGACCACCATCCTAAAGTCATTCCTCAAGTGGTCACCTTATGGGAAGATACTAAGGTCACATAGCGGTTAATTAGAACTCAATAATAATAATAATAATAATAATAATAATAATAATAATAATGAGGACTTTGTATAGCGCCTAATCTTTAGAAGCTCTAAGCGCTTTACAACATTTGACAACACTTAAAAACATATATAATGATATGATTACAAAAATAAAAACAAACACCACGAAATTAGAAAACAGAAAACATGCTGTAAATATTTAGGGTAAGGATACATTATTAGGTCTTAAAGTCTGTTCTTGCAGTTGAAATAGGTGAGTTTTAAGAGCGCTCTTGAATGAGATCACTGTGTCTTTGTGTCTAAGTGCAGTGGGCAATTCGTTCCACGTTGCTGGGCCTGGTATGCAAAAGAGCGTTGTCCATATGATTTCATCTTCATAGTGGGAATAATGAGAATACGAGTGTCAGAAGAGGAGCGTAAGCATCTTGCAGGTGTGTACACATGGGTGAGGTCAGATAGGTATGTTGGACTGGAGCCCGTCAGTGAAACGTAGCACAGAGAACAAATTTTTGTGTTTAATTCTGGATCGTATGGATAGCCAGTGTAGGGTACAGAGCAGGGGATAGGCGTGCTCTGATCGTGGTAATCTAAGGATGATTCGAGCAGCTGTATTTTGAACTTTTTGAAGTTTCTGGAGTAGATATTGAGACGAACCAGACAGAATTGAGTTACAATAGTCCAGTCTTGAAAGTACTAAGGAACACACAAGTGTTTTAGTGGCATCAACTGAAAGATACTTGCGAATGGAGCTGATGCGTCTCAGTTCAAGATATGCAGCCCTGCATATGTTCATGACATGTTGGTGCAATGAGAGAGTACTGTCAAGAGTAACACCGAGGTTTCGTACTGACTGTGTGAATTTAATGTTGGTGTTGCTGATATTTATTGTCTGTGGTAAAGGATGTGAATGAGAAAGTCTTTGTGTTGTAATCAGAATGGCTTTAGTTTTATCATCATTCATCTGCAGCTTGTTACATGTCATCCATGATTTTACATCGGAAATGCACCTCTCTACGCCTTGGATGGTAGCTTCAACTTCAGCTGGATGGCTAGATTTGTATATTTGGGTGTCATCAGCATACAATTGGTGAGACATCGGATGATGATCTATGACACTTGAGAGTGGCTGAGTGTATAGAATGAAGAGAACAGGTCCAAGAACAGACCCCTGTGGAACACCACAGCATAGATCAACTGGGCTGGAGTGTTTTCCATTTGCGGACACAATTTGTGTCCTATTGACCAAGTAGGACTTGAACCATAGTAAGGCCGTATCATGAATGCCAAATACATACTGGAGACGGTGAAGTAATATATCATGGTCTATAGTGTCAAATGCTGCAGACAAGTCAAGGAGAGTGAGGACTGTAATCTTTCCGCCATCCAAAGCAGAGAGAAGGTCATTGACTACTTTCAGGAGAGTAGTTTCAGTACTGTAGCAAGGGCGATATGCAGACTGTACATTGCTAAAAAGACTGTTTGAATTCAGATGAGATACAAGTTAGGATAGAACAACTTTTTCTAAGATTTTTGACATGAATGGGAGATTAGAAACTGGGCGGTAGTTCTTTAAATCATTATG
>JAECUM010041586.1:0-14333 GCA_016617855.1 Megalonaias nervosa
TTTTGGCACCTCGATACAATTTCTGAACTCCTCCGTAACCTGCAGGATGAGCTGGATCGTAGTAAATGCTGGTTAACACCTTCTCCATGTTTTAATAAGTGATCCAATTTTCACGAATGCTGGTCGGAATGGAAGGAGGGGGTGGTTTGGAAACGGTCTTACGTGTCCGATGTGCCACGGGCGTAGAAGTGAAAGGTAGTGGTGGTGGTGGTGGTGGTAATGGAATGGCTTTGGTCTTCTTTTCTTTTTTCACTTCTGGTTTCCCTTCTTTCTTTTTCACCTCTGTCGAAGGTGGAGTAGACATCATCTTTTTAACCCAAGCTTTAAGTTCTTCTCGTTGCGGTGTAGGGGAAGGGGTCAACAAGGACGCTGCAATCTTACTAGGAATGGGAGCTGCTGACGGTGTTTGAAAAACTTCTCGTGCCTCTTCTTCCTCAGGCCTTCGTGGGGTTGTGTCTGTCTTGACCGCTGGTGGTGGTGGTAGTGGTGGTGGTGATGGACTTTTCATCAAGGCCTTAAAATCTTTCAGAGTGGGTGGAGCTGTTTCGTCTAAAGCTTTCTGGTGAAAGAGTTGCAGTCGTTGCAACAACTGTCCGTACCGTTGCGATTTTTCCGTTTCTGACAAATCGCTGCGATCCATCAACGATTGCAATTCGTGTTGTATCTGGGACATCTCGGTCAAATGAGGATTGGGAGGTAAATGTGGGGTTCGTTGTTCTTGCCAACGATGGTATTCCATCCATCGTTTGTAAGGGACTAAAGCTAGTTTTCGTCCTTCCATCAGATTTCAAGGATCACGTCTGAGATCTTTTGATTTCAGAGGTCCCTTTTATCTTCTTGGTCCTTTTGATCTTCATCTTCCCATGTTTCCCAATACTCCTTGCAGCAAGGGTCCTCCTATTGTTCCCATGACTCCTTTCAGTAAGGGTCCTCCTATTGTACCCATGACTCCTTTCAGTAACATGGGTAAAAAGGGTAAAATTCCTCCGCGTTGCACCAACATCTTTTTCTTTTGACGAATAGGTATTTTCTTTTGGATCATTTGACGAAGAACGTGTCGATGTTTGCCTAAGCATTCTTTCTGGTGTTTAGACAAAGGTATTGTGCCTTTCAAGACATTCAGACAACATTCGCACACGGTATCAATAACATCTTTGGAGGCTGTTTGAATGAGTTTTTTTCGCATGGGTGAAGGAGCTTTGGACAGGACGGACAACATGTCCCAATGTTTGGCTAAACGAGGTGGCAGTCCTTTCCCTTTCTTTCCTTTGGAGGTAGAAGAGGAATGTCTTTTTGGGGGTGACATCTTTCTCAGTGGGTTTGTTGGTTCCGTGGCATACAACCAAAAAAATTCACTAACGTCAATGACTTGTCGCACGGTCTTTTATCCTTTTGGGGGACTATCGCTTTGTCATAAAGGTGACGATGTGTTTTCCAAAATCACCAAAGAATCCTCCTCTTTGGTGACTCCTCTTTTTCTTTGGACGAGTGTGCCTTTTCTGGGGGTGACGTCGATGTTTGACTAAGCGCTTCTTAGGATGACGTGACTGTCTTTTTCGTTTTCCTTTTCCTTTTTGGACCGAAGAAGAAGAACGACGATGGTAACGGTGTACACTTCTTGGAGGGAACATCTTTGGACGTGCAGTAGCACAAAAAAATACTGATCCGTATGGCTTGCCTCAGGTCATTTTATACTGGAATGCGTCGCCACTGATTGTCTTTACGTCGTATCAACTTGATGACAGGCAACACACGCCGTGGAGGAGTTCGCAACGGACTAAATCGAGACAGTTCTTGCTTGGACAAATCCAGTAAACTCTGTAACACACCCGTTCTCTCTTGGACTTTGACTTTGGGGGCAGGTACTTTGTGAGCAGCGGCTACTGCCGCTAAAGAGGAAGAGGGTGTCACTGCTGGAGGAGAAGTTGTTGGAGACACTCTCTTGCGAGTAGAAGCTGTTTTCTGTGGGCTTTTCTTTTTCTTTTTCTGAGGCTGTGACCTGGTCTTGACACCCTTGCTCTTTTTCTTTTTCTTCTGGGTACGTTTGGGTGTGGCTTTTTTCTTGGGGACAACTTTGGGAGCATTAGGATCCCATTTTAAGAGGGAACGAATGATGACACCTCCTAAAGATCCACTTCCTCCAGGTTTCAAAATGATTTGCTTTTTGGTTTGAGTGTCGATGCGAGGATCGGCTAGTTGCGTCAAGGCCACTTTGTTTCTCTCAAAAAAACGTTTGGTTTGATGTGGAATCTGAATGATGCCTTGCAGTAATTGACGTGCTGTCACCGTAAACCATCGTAAGACTTCTTTGAGACTAGCTTCTAAGACACGAGCACGTATTTGTGGATTTTTTTCGCGACTGATGCCGTACAAGGCACGAATCAATTTAATGGGAAGATGAGACTGAAGGGACGTCATGTTGACAATGTGTGAGACAGAGTCCAAGTGACCGAGGTTTTTATAGATTTTTTGGGGTGATTAAGTCGACGACGGAGACGTGTACACGATAGGTCCTCCGTCTTGGCACCAGGGGTGAAACAGATGGGTACGAAATCGCAAATAATCGGGAGTAGTGGGTTTTAAATCCACGAGTAAATAAGCGTGTGGGGTTTGAGTGGCATCGTCGTACGCATGAATCAGCCAAGGCGTTCCTAACTGTTTGGCTAAGACTTGTACTTGCGATTTATCTCTAGGGCTTTTAAACAACACCAAGTAATGAGCATTGAGACTGATGGTACGATGGGCTTTACTTTGTTGAAACAAATTTTGGGTAATGTAAATGACACTGGCATTACGATGATGCCCTTTGCGCGTAAACCAGAGTTTAATTTCTTCTTCGTCTTCTCCTAACATGTCGTCAAAAATAACCAAATGAGTTTGACTAGGGTCAGACACGATTCCGTCGTCTTCGACAGGAATGCCTTCCACAAAGACGATGGAATCGCCTTGACTTTCTCGCAGAAGGCTGTACGCCGATTGCCACTCTTTATAGCACCACACGATTCGTTGAGGAGGACGATCGATCAAATGATGTTTATGTTCGATCAAACGTTTGACAAATTCGGTTTTGCCTGAACCGCTAGGTCCAGCAATGAGCATGTTAAAGGGATGACGAAGATACAAGGCCTCCCAACTAGTCCGATCTACGTGTTCGTCAATGACTTTGACAGTGGAGGAAGAGGGAGCAGAGACAGTAGAGGTAGCCATAGTAGTAGTAGTGTAATAAAATGTCACTTGTGACACGAAGACAAACAAGACAAGAGTTTTTATACTTTTTCAGGACACGTTTATTGTCATCTTTATCAGTGAACAACACGAAAGACAAAAATACATAAAAGCCATATGGTTAAGTACAGGAATAAAAAACACAACAAAACGACCATAGTGGAATATAAACAAGTCTCTGTACAACATTTTTTGTGATCAAGAGGTGAAATCGTAGGAGTAGTGTGTAATGTTCTGAGAGTCTGTACATTCCTTGGTTCAGTCACACAAGGGTCCTCCCGAAATGGTCTTTCAGGAATGTCAATGACAGTCCTGTCTTGAAGAGAGTGGTTTTCCTCGGTGACAGACTGTTCTTCTGGTATGGACACTAACACAGGTTTAAAAGTGACTTTTTTCACGGAACGTTTTAATGTTTTAGGATGACAAATCTTGGGCATAGTGTGCCACTTCTTTAGCCCAAGCCTCAAACCCCCAACTTTTCCAGTCACGTACATCTGTCCAGTGAGGGTGTAAGTCACAAGCTACACACACGTCGTCGTACACATCTTCAGTACCTAAAAGTTGACGAATCTTGTTTTCCCGTAGAGGTTGAGAAGTATCCAAATGAAAGCGCAAAGCTTTGAGCAGAATGAGTCTCTCGTGGACATTTAAAGGGATCACTTTCATGTTTTGTTTTGGAGTAATAGGTACTGTTCGTAAAGAGTCCACAAAGAATCAGCTGGTAAACGAAATCCCAGAAAGCAAGTCACTAAGACACACACTACACGTCGACCCCAATTCAATGGAGACAGTTCTCGTAATAGGTGTTGGTAATCCTCTACCGTTTGAATACTGTCATTGATTTCCTTCCACGGAATCTGTTGTATCACGAATGATAAAGGTCGTGGCATGGTAGAACGTTTTTATACCCTCTTTTTTCGGCTGCTATAAGTGTACTTTTTGCACAGAAGTGGTCGTATTCCGTCGGCGTATTCAAAATATTTAGTCACTAACTTGCACATCACACGTCGTTCAGAAGTTTCCTCTTCAAGTAAGTTTACATTGTGTACAAGATTTTGGTAACCCTCTAACTCTTCTTCTGGAATTCGATGCAGTAAGTGTACCTGGTAGTAAAATAATCACTATCAGCAACACAATTCTTCTTGCTCACGAGTAGTTGATCAATGTCTGACCACTGGAACACTTTCATCAGAATCAATCCTCTTATAGCATTTAGGTACCAGTGGTTCCAACATCGGTGACGTAACGGATGCAATGATTCTTTTCTTTTCACTTGTATTTTGACGAACTCACAGTAAATGCATTCTCTCAATTCCACAGGCAAAGCACGAATGTTCTCTTGTAAAGTATCCATAACCCTGTCAGTCAAACACTTCTCCTAGAGCGAAAGTAATGAACGTAGTGGGTAATTTCTGACCACTGCCATTCCAGGAAACGGTCAAGAATGTCAATAAAATCTTCAAATGTAAATGGTCTAAAGCGAAATAGTAGAACGAATGCACACTTGATCCAGATAAATCGGACTTGTTTGTTGACTTTGGTCAATTTCCTCTTATGAATTTCTCGACACAAATGTTCTACAGTCACTAATTGAGATTTGACTCTGGCAAGTCCCTGCCATATGTCCTTGTAGATCTTCTCTTGCAATTCGTTTGGTAATCTTTGAAGATTATTTTTTACATCGGGTTTAAATACTTGTCTAGGGATTGTCCAACGTTGGACTCCTAACTCCGTAGCTAGCTTTTTACACAACATGGTAGGGTCACTTCAATGACGAGGTCCCACTAAAGGCAGGTAGTGACACTCTGGAGACCATCGAGCATGTTCCAGGTAAGCGCAATCTTTCTTCTCCCACTGGTGAAGTGAGACACCGCAACTGAAGCACTTGACTTTATCTCCTTCGCCCAAGTAGATAAATCCAGCTCTGGCTAATTCTTCGGGGGTAGGTCCTCCTAGATATTTTGGCCATTTTCCTTGGAAGGTTTGCAATCGACTTTCAAAATCACAGTATTCTGGCAAACGCACAGGGAACGAATATTCGTCTTTCACAGGTTCATTTCGATGAGGGTACGGTGAAATCCTTAGGAGTTTGCTCAGTTTTACATGACATCCGTAGGGTGGTAGTCGCTTGGTTTCCTGTGGAGGTGGCCATCCACCATGAAAACCAGTAAAGTGAAAAGGTGTGCGATAACGAGTGGCATCGCTTTCACATCCGTCAGGTTTGACACGTACAGCATCACTTTCCATGGTAGGCATGGTAGTAGAAGTAGTAGTTATAGCAAAGTTCCCATGATGATGTGGTACTGAATCACTAAGGTCATAGCGTACGGCATCCCTATCATCGCAAGGCACAGCATCGTACTTGAGTGTACTCTTACTGGATACTTGCTGTGTGAATGGATTCATCTTTCTCGCTTAGCAATGGTAGTCACAATGAACTATCGACCTTGAACGTTGTCCCTTTTTATATGCTGACCAATATCGGCATGACCGTACGGTAAAGTGAAGTGATTGGGAAGCCGAACTCGCTTCTGGTACACGATTTGATAAACTTTTTCCAAGGGTCGACTGACGATTTGGTGTGTGGGTAAACGTACAATCTTGTGCGGTTCGTGGGTGGTCACTTTAAAGTTTCGATCCTGTCCAGACTGCAAGGCTTCTTTCAATATGCTAAAGTTCACCACTCGACTGGTGCGATAATTAAGAGTCAATCCTTTCACTTTACACTCCGTGTGCACATCTCCTTGATTGTTCCGGTATTCGTAGCCGTAATTTTTGGGACCGCCACTTGCAAAACTTAGAATCTTGTGGTCGGGATGCTCGTCCGTCCAGGCTCCTAAACGGTCTCCTTCGATGACAGGGTGAGGTTGACCCAGGCGATCAATGTAGATGCAACTGTCCGTGTCAAAATACAGCACACGATCTCCTAATAGTTCTAAAGCTTCGTACAGTTTTAAGCGAGCATGGGCTGTCACGTAGGCCGCAATGATGACATTTCCAAATTCGTCGGCTTCTACAAAGTCCAGTTCTTCTTCGTAATTGACTAAGAGCAAGTCCTCACGAACAACGTCCACGTGTTTCATGTATTTGGTTTTGTCGTGAATCATCTGCAAGTATCGGAAAGGTTCTGTCAAATACTCCGTCTTGGGTAAACACGGTCGTTGTGCCATTTTGCCCCACAAACAATTCAACATCACTTTGGCAAACGATCGCCTTCCTTCGTTTTTCTCGATGTGGTCTAAAGTGATGCCTTCCTGCTTCCAGTATTTCTCTTTGAACTTTGTTTGGTCGTCGGGAGTGTGACACCAGGAAGGGTATCCGCTAGCTTCTTGTTTCAGTTTCAAAAAGGCATTCACGTAGTCTGCAAAAATGCCTTTTTGAGAATCGTCGCCCTTGTGGTATTTTTCTGTCTTGGGAAAGTGGTAAATTTCGTACACTTCTAACAGTTGGTATCCCAAGTCCAGAGCTTTAAACAATTCCACGCTGACCCACGTTCCCGTCAAGGCTCGTTCTTCCTGAGTGTGCTGACAAGGGTGGTCTTGGTTGCACGTTTCAGCACAAGTACGACACAAGGGAAACATCAGTTTTCCTTGGCAATGATGTGGTAAAACGGGATGGTACAAGTTCGTGGGAGGCAAGACTTTACACTTGATCAATCCTTCGTATTGTCGAATATTGTCCACGTCGATGTGTTCCGTCAGCAATTGTGGGTGCCCTGCGGGAAAGTGACAATATTTGCACACGTACGGATACAGAGAACACACGTCCAAGTATTTGATTTCTTCTCCTTTCTCCTCGTCGACTTGGTACAGCAAACAGGTGGCATTCGTCCGTCCTCCGTACAAACTGTCCCGCGGGTTCAGAGGGTCCACCAGCTTGTAACTTTCCACGATGCGCTTAAACTCGGGATCGGTTTTCAATCGCTGATCGTACTCGTGTTCCCACATTTCCACTACTTGGTATCCTTGCTCTTCTAACTTCAAGCGTCGCTGACAAGTGGCCTGGTACAAGTCTTCCATGGTCCGTTGTAAAAACTGGTTTTTAGTGTCACGTTGAGGGTAGCAGATGGGACATCCGTGAAATAAGCACCCGTTAAACTCGTACACAATCTTGGGGTTTTCTAAGTCCCAGCCGTCTACTGAATACCTTCCGATGGTCTTTTCGCCTCCTCCGTTGCGAGCATGTTGGATCCATTTGTCTTCCTTCTCACACAAGTAATGTAACCAGCGTAGGGCTTTGACCGAGTATTGACGTTTGACAAAATTGGTCGTTTGAGGACTGATGACAGCTAGGGTGTTTTCGGGCATGAATCGTTGACGATACACTAAGGAACACGCTTTGGCAATGGTACAAGCTTCTTTCAAAGGATCGATCCCTCCGTGTTCCATGAACAGTTCTCGAAATTTTCCACAGCAGCGACGTAAAATGTCTACGTCGGAACGACAATATTTTAACATTTCTTCTTGAAAGTCAAAAGGGTCCGAAGCGTGAATCTGGTACCATGCGTAGAAAGCTTCTCGTTGTTCGGTACGCATGTTGTCGGGGTCGTAGTAGTGAGCCTCAGGCAAATGGGGTAGAACGGCGTGTTGATTGGCTTCGGTATTGAAAAAGTGTGGAAAATAGCCTTTGGCCATTTCTGTCATGCCAAACGTTTTAGGCATGCGGCTCAAAGGCATAGCCAAGTAACTCATTGAATCTTTAAACTGTACTTGTCCCACTTGCATGGAAATGATTTTGACTCCGTTCAAAGTGACTTTCGGACGTTCGGTACTTTGTTCCGTATAGTATCTCAACAGAAATTGTCCATCGTATCCCGAGAAATTGTGAGCCATCACCGTGGCATGGCGATGACAATCTCCGTAACGTTCGATATCTTCTTGGCTCCACGTCTCGTCGATAGGGTTTAAGATCCATTGGGCAAAATCGGCCAGTGTGTTCGATCCCCGAAAGATTTTTTCACGTCCTCCAGGAATCTTGCTGCAGTAAGGGCAATGAGTCAAGATAGGCTCTTGGATGCACTTCTCGCACGCTCGGTGAGCCACGCAGAAATTAGGAATGTGAATGCCAGTCTCTTGCATGCATTCGAAATCGAAAAAGATGAAATTCCCTTTCTTCTTCTGGTCATTCTCTTCTTCTTCTTCATGTTTGGAATGGTATTTTTGAATGTAGCATTGGTGTTCCAAGTCCACGGTTTGGCGACAAATGTGACATCGCTTCTTTCCTGAACAGACGTGCGCCTTGGCATTGTTGGTACGTATGCCTTGTCCACAAGTAGGGCACAATCTCAAGAGCTGACAAGCACATTTCTGCTGTGAACCTTGCGTCTTTAGGTGTTGTTGGTAACAGGCAGGACTGACAAACGTGCGCTGACAAACAGAGCAATGCACTCGTTCTTGTCCTTCGTCCAGACAGGGTGTAGAAGCTAAACATCCTGAGCATTTCGATCCACAATGCTTGTGTTGCTCTCGATTGTTATAGCCATAGTCACATTTCTCACAGTAATAAGTGTATGACAGGAATGCAGTGATACTGGTAATGGCATCAAAATGTTCATCGTGATGATAGACGTGAATGTATTTTCCGTCTTTAAAATCTTGACCTCGAAACAACAGAGGTCCGCGCACTTCTTGAGGGTGAACTTTCAAGGTGTAACGTGGAGCCAAGACGTCTTGCAACTTTTGCATTTCAGGAATGCCACAGGGTGTGTCTTTAGCTAACCCCGCTTGCTGTAACAGGAGTTCTGCTTCTTTTCGTTGTTTGGCTCGGTCCGATCGTTGAATAGTTTTCCAGGCTCTTTTCCATTCTACCGTATCGTTCTTGTTGGCATACGTTTGTCCCACCACGATGGCACGGGCTAAACACATCTTGTCTTTTGGATTGTTAATTTGGACGAGACTACGCTTGAGGTTACGCAAGTTGTCTACCAACATCAACTTTTTTTTACCTGTCCCTTGGGGAAGAGACACGTGGGTCATGTACAGTGTCGCTTTTCCGTCGGTGATGTGAAACTTGTCGTTGGATTGTTGCACGTGTTGAATCTTGTCGATGACTTTGGAAGATGTCAATTCTGCTGGGCTGCTAAACTCGATCCAAACGGGAGACTTCAAATTGTCGTGATGAATAGAAAGTCTCAAGCGATCGTCTTCTTTGGCTCGACATTGCCGTTTTAGTGTGGTTAACAAAGAATCCCACACATCGGTGATGAACCCTTCTGCTTTTTCCAAGGGTACGTCAGACTTGAAATCTTTAAATTTCACTGCGTACGTGTAGGCTGTGGTTCTAAATTTTCTGGAAGAGCGTTTGTCCGTCTCCCGAATATGGTAGTACTTTTCAGGGTTTACGGGTGGTAATGGACTTTGATTTGGTGTAGACTCTTTAGGCTTCGATTCTGGTTCACTCATCTCATCTTCAAAATCGCTGGCATGAATTTGTGCCAAGACTTCAGCTACTGTGCGAGGCGATAAATCACGTTTCTGCCTCTTACTTTCTTCTTCTTCTTTCTTTTCGAAATGATGCGATCGTTTCATCTTGACGGCAAAAAGTCAAATGACTACCTGTGAAACACCATGAACCCCTATATATCTATGTCAGACCAGGGCATATATAAAGGGCTAGTGACTCCCCTCTCAGTATTCATTTCGCTCTCAAGCTGACCAGCACAATGGAAGAACCCACACAGATAGAACTTCTGATTAGAGCATTGCGAGGTGTGATAAGAAAGTTTTCTTCAGACAAGCCGACGGACTACTCTCCTTCCTTTCGAGATAAAAGTCAAGATACTTGCTATATCTGTCAAAAGAAAGGGCATTGGGCTACAGAATGTCCAGACCGTCAAAGAAGCAAGGCCAGTGTCAAAAGAAACA
Source organism: Megalonaias nervosa (assembly GCA_016617855.1). Lineage (NCBI taxonomy): Eukaryota > Metazoa > Mollusca > Bivalvia > Unionida > Unionidae > Megalonaias > Megalonaias nervosa. The sequence goes on from JAECUM010041586.1 coordinate 10,089, forward strand.
AAAGTCAAGATACCTGTTATCATTGTCAAGAGAAAGGACATTGGTCTTCAGAGTGCCCTAAGAAACAACAGGAGCAGGAGAAGGAGGAAGAAGAAACAGAGGTAGCCTTGACAAAAGAAGAACCCAGACACGTTCAGAAAGAGAAGACAGAAAAGAAAAGAAGACGAGAAAAATGTGAGGAAGAAGAAGACGAAGAAGAGGAAAAAAGTGTAAAAGTGAAGAAATTGAAAAAACAGAGAGAGTGAAAGAAAAAAGAGACAGAAGAAATCTATGAACTTTTTTAAAAGTGTTGTGTTGTGTTATGTTGTGATATTGAATTGTAAAAAATTTGTAACAGAATAGACCAAACTGAAAAAAACGTAAGTGTCTCTTGGTTTTCATTATTTAGAAATAATAAGGACCTACACTCATACACTCACAACACGTACATCATAGGGTTAAAGAAGGGATTTTGAGTTTTAATTGATTTTGGCAAAATGAATAGTCACTCTTTTCGAGAGTATTGGGTAGCCCTGAAAAGGACTGTTGAGTGTTTGTTTTTTCCTTAGAACAAACTCAGGAACGAGAATCAATTCGCTTTAACTGTCTTAAGCCTTTGCCACGGCCAAGGCCTACTTGTGGACTTGCTCCTGTCAATGATTTAGTAGATATCACTAGGGGTGGTATCTGTGGTGTAGTCACAGGGTTAGGTTGTTTGGCTCGGGAAGGTCTTTTTCTCTTGGGTCGTAATAAAGAAGTCTGATACATTTGTTTCAGACTTCTTAACTCGGCCAAAATGTCCAAGAGTACCGTGACCGTTTGACTTTCGCTGTTCTCCTTCTCTCCTAGACTTTGTTTCTTCTCTACTGCTTCTTCTTCCTGTTGTTTCCTTCTTGCCTCTTCTTCTTCTTCTCGCTGTTTCTGTTCAAGAAGAAATGCTTGCTCTGCTTCTTTCTGCTGCTGTAAAAATTTCTCCAATTCTTCTCTCTGTCTTTGTTTAAAATCGTCGACACGTGGTAATGAAGGAGAAAGTGGCGAAGGTACTGGTACCGGAACAAATTCTTGGGAAGAAGATAAAAAATCCACTAAATCCCAGTTGAAATCAACCTCTTCGGGAAGTAGCACTGTGTTCACTTTGGTAGCTGCTGCTGTACCATTACTTCTCGTCTCCACAGCCGGTGCACCCCAATTCATTGTCTTCTTAGGTTCCGTCATGTTTCACAAAACACTACCGCATCGATTCACTGCGCACAGACGCTAGTGTGCCTATATAGGAAATGTGACGTCACAGGTAGCTCTCTTCGGATTGGAAGACAGACTCCGCGAAGTGACTGAATTTTGTAACGCGTGTTGGGATTGGTGAACCCTTTCAATCCGTTTCGATCCGGTCTTCCACTATAAATAAACGCGGTTCACTTCATTCCCTTCACCTGTTCTCGTCACAGAGAAGATGTTGATCGACGTAGAATCCTCTACTTTGGTATCCTCAATGCTGTTCCGTACAGACTTACCCATGTATGTGAAAACAAAATGGACTGTCATCCGGATCACCGGGGCCACTCTTTGGAAAAGAAGATGTTATGTGGAAAGACAAGGCTGTCTTAAGCGGACTCTCATCTACGGACCAGAAGTGAGACACAGCTTAAGACAAACTTTGAGAAATTTGAGGAAGATAAGAAGACCTATGCGATGTCCTGTATGTTAACAGAATAGTGTTAACATCACATAACAAACAACGGCCCTTTTCAGGGCCACTTCCAATGCCTCGAAAAGATCTTAATTTTCATTTGGTCTCCCCCTAAACGAATATATATAAAACCCTTCCTCTACTAAAAGAAACACGAACGCTCTTGATTCGTGTTTGTCTATAGCCCTCTCTCAGGTAGCTTGACGTCACAGTACTTCTCTTTTTGCTACATTGTTACCAGTGTGACGTCATGCCACCTGTCGCTTATCGCTCTACAAACCCACAGTCTCCTAGTCACCGCTCTACAAAATTGCCATTGTCGCTATAAAGGCCCAGGGTGTTGACCTACTTCTTGTCGCTATACAGGCCCAGGGTGTTGACCTACTTTCTTGTCGCTATACTGGCCCAGGGTGTTGACCTACTTTCTTGTCGCTATACTGGCCCAGGGGGGGTCTGTAATGCTAATTCCCATTGTCGCTACGGTAACCCACTATACTACTTCCACCTCTATATGCATTCTAAATATTTCTTATCTACATATCTGTCTACGTGTATTATTTCCATCAAATTTGGGGCCCCTAGTGGCCGAGTGGTCTAAAGCACTCACCGTTACGGATCACTGCCATCTCACCTCTGTCTGCGTAGGTTCGAGTCTAGGGATCGGCAAATGTGGGTATGTGAGAAAGCGGTGGTTCTTTCCGGGGTTTTCCTGGGTTCTTCCTCCACCATTTATGCTGGCTGCCATGTACAGCTTATCTTTTGCTAAAAAATGGCGTTAAACCCTATAACAACAACTACATAAAAAATTTTAAATAGCTTTAACTATCCGCATATGGTTGTAAGATGCCAAAAGAATTACAAAAGTTTCAATAAATAGAACGTGCTTTCCTTAAAATATACTACATTTTATCTTATAGTTTTACTTGTGTTGGGATATTATGTTTCGGGCAAGCTCACATTTTACAAGGGCAAGTTTCGAGTAATTTCCCTGGACAAGCTGACTTTTATAAAATTTGTAAATCCCTGCGTAACTCAGTTGGACCTGGATCCACTGCTTCTGCGTGTCCTTGGGGAAAGCCACCTAGCTCCCATTTCCTTGGCATGATATAGCCAATATTGTGACACTAAAAACCAACTAAACAAACAACTTAATTTCACTTGGACTCTGTATTTGATATAAGGGTTAAATGATCTTGACCGTTCCGGTGGCCTAGTGGTTAGAGCGTCCACCCCGGATGCGGGAGGTCGTGGGTTCGATCCCCGGTTGAGTCATACCAAAGACTTACAAAAATGGTACTAACAGCTGCCTCGCTTGGCGCTCAGCATTAAGAGGTTAGTGTTAGGACTGGTCGGCCTGGTGTCAGGATAATTTGACTGGGTGGGAGATCATGCTACATGTCTGCGGCATGATGCCCCAGTGCTAGACATCACTATAAACTGCCACACTGCAGACATCGTAGCGATATGACTAAAAAATTGTTAAAGCTACGTTAAAAATCATGATCACATCACATCACATCACATCTGATCTTGACCTCTTTTTCTAAAATCAAGCTAAACATGTATTATTTTGGCCTTGGCAGTAACGAATAGCGGTACATTCAATTCAGTGTTGTCTTAGTTCAGCACTGAACCAATATCTTTTGTGTAATATGGACAGACACTAGGTAAATATTGAATAAAGGACAAGACGGCAAACACTGTTATCGCTAAATGGATTTAAAAAAATTAAATCATTTATCACTAGCTTAATAAGTGTCACTTCCCTCTAAGGTTGACCTTTAACATGCTTTTGCATGATATCAATGAAAATAGCCTTGGAATAGATGAGGTGCCCTAATTAACAGTGTAGAGAATAAAGTTACATATTTTGACAACTACCCGCGAAAGGAAGAAAGGCCACTGGATACAGGTAAATATAGGTATTTGTTTTCATTTTTCAGTGGAAATTAATTTATGTTTATGGTTAACACTTTTGTTAAGCGCAAGAAATTAACGTCTCGTGGTTCTAAATGTTTCTTCTCATAGACCCCCCCCCCCAAAAAAAATAAAAAAAATAAAAAACGGTGTTAGAATTGAAAAGTGAAATATTTTTTGTACTATTTGTACGTAATACTCATGCTCTTGAGGTATTTTCTACAAAGGCTAATTGATAAGTTTACAACTTCAAGCCAGTACCAATTGAATGAAAAGGGTCGTGTGCTATAAATGGCTGCGATATTCTTTGTAATTTACGAAGATCTAACTTTGCTTCCCATTTATCTACATTACTTAACAACTGTTTTAAGTTATCCGTTCCGCTGGGATATGTATGACAGGCCGTGAGGGCCATAATAAAAAGAGAAAAACTGATGGAAAGGCAGCCTTTATACAGATATATACAATAGTAATCATGAGGTGTAGCTGTCACAAAGAAAAAATGAAAATGCAATTGCATACGAGACAATTACACGGCTCGTGAATAGAACCACCCATATAATAGTTGTAGAGAGAGAGAGAGAGAGAGAGAGAGAGAGAGAGAGAGAGAGAGAGAGAGAGAGAGAGAGAGAGAGAGAGAGAGAGAGAGAGAGAGAGAGAGA